>JARVGW010000322.1:25020376-25069314 GCA_031762495.1 Anablepsoides rubrolineatus
ACTCAAACATGCATGAATGAAGCAAAGTAAGACTCTGGGCATGTTTTTGATGAGAGGATAACATTATAACATGGTATGAAGCTCCAAAAAGTGGATTTTACATGATATAGCCCCTTTAATGAGATTTGTTTGGTTCTGCTCAGCTCTCATAATATCACAACCACAGCATATCAGTCAGGTTGAGGTCTAGAGTTTGACTGGACCTTTGCAGCATAATAATTCTTTTCTTTTTCTGTTGTAGGTTTACAGCTGTGTTTTTAATCATTGATCTGTTGCACAGATCTGTCATGATAACAAATTTTGCTGGACGATAAATTGTTCAGCAAAACCAGAAATTATTGCAATAAATGATAATATTGTTTAGAGACCATTTTAAATTAATATCATGAAACCACCCCATGCACGCTTAAGAAAGTTTCTGAAATTTACGTATGTAAAAAAAAAAAAAAAAAAGTTATGAACTGACCTAGAATAGAGATTGGGAAAACAACACACAACAGCTGCTGAAGCTGTAAAATCACTTTCCACCTCCTCTATCCAAGACGACGCAAATTACTCTGCACGTGTCTTCCTCTGGCTTCATAAAATAACCCTCACACTGCTTACAAAATTTACTTAAGTAAATGCCTGTTCACAGGGCTCTGATGCAGCCCTGTTTAACAGAGGGCCTCACACTTGACTTTAGAATACAGAGTTGTTCCTGTTTGACTCCAGCTCAAATCCTCACCCCTCCACCACTGTGACGCTGACTATTGAAGTGAGGTGTTTGTTCTATGCTGCATCTGGTTTTCACCAAACATGGCACTGCTCATTAAGGGTAAAGATTTCTTCTGTCCAAAGGAGATTGCTGCAGAAGTCCTGAGGTTCATTCAGATGAAACTTCACAAGCCCAAGTTGTGTTGACCCTTCCTTAGAAAAACACAGGCTTTCTCTTGACCTTTACCAATAAGCCATATTTGTTCAGCCTTGTTCTGACTGTTCATGAACTTCAACCTTTAACCTGCTAATGAGGATTAAGTTGGGTCTTAGATGCAGTTTTTCTGAGAACTGCACCCATTGTGGTGAAAATGCTCATGCGTCCACTTCTGACGATGGCTGTCTCAAATGTTTTTCCACTTGTGAATAATTGACTTCAAAAATGTTTGGAAATGACCTTTAATTCTTCTTATATTGATAGGCAGCAATAGTTGGTTCTTCAAGGTCATTGCTGATCTCTTCCAGAACTGTAGGCGTTTGTGGTTACTGTTAAATAGTTTCACCTTCTGCAGAGATATTTGTGTTTTATCACTGCTGACAGATTTTCTTCTCTAAATGTGTCTTCTTAAACCATGCGTCTTTTATACACGGGGCAGGTGAAAGAACTCGTGGTGCTTCAACATGAATTAGCTTTTTGGGTTTTAGCAGTGCCACACCCTGAGCCCTGCTGGGTCAGCACAGAATGATCGATGTTCACTAAAAGTACGAACAGGTCCGATGTCCAAGATCCTTAATCTGAAAGCAGCAAGAGAACAGTAGTGTTTGGTTTTGTTGGCTATCTTCACACAAAGTTCCTACCACGGACTGAGGGACTGCTGTTAGTCTGTCCTCGTCTGACCTGCAGCTGCTGAACCAGGCAGGTTAGTCAGTTCAGAGACAGATGATGTGATGAACAGAGTTCCTCCTGCAATATCAAATACTTCAGGCATCGTGTTTTGGGAGCCACATTCTTGGATGTGAAACAATATTGTCCCTGTTCTTTAGTTTAAACTTGAATGATCTTTTTTTGTAGAGTAGGAAACTGAGAGAGACTTTGAAGTTGGGTTTATGATACTGTTGGTATTCATGAAGCAGAAGCTCTGCTTTGTTAAAGCATCGTTATTCCCAAGAACATTTTGATAGAATGATGCCCAAAGACTTAAAGTTCAAGAAATACAACATCACCAGACTTGAACTATATTTACATTTTATGCTATTTTATACTAACGATTGTTGGGTTGTATATATTTATGTCTGCACAACATACTCTACACATGTTGCTTTAATGGTAATAGATGGATGATTTAAGTGACAATTTATTCCCATAAAAGACGAAGATTGTGTCTTTGTAAGCTTTGACAGTTAAAATAAATGTTTTTCACTTTCCTTACAGTGGCAGGAAATAATGCTTTAGTACTTTTGGGGAACAAAACAGATGGGCATTGTTGTATTTAATGGTGGAGCAAACACTTATGTATTGATGATTAGGATTTGGCTGCAGAAATGACTGGAAATTAATAGATGTCAATACACAATCCTAATACAGATAAAAAAATATTTGTGTATTTGTGTCTGTGCACACATTTGTTCATCTTGTTGTTAGCAAAGTATCTCATGGACAACTAGATAAATAATATGTAAACTTGCAGAAATTAATCGTCAGCTAACATCTGCAACCTGTTAATCTTTAGTCAACTCGATTCAAGATGTCTGCCACAACCAACCAACAAAAACACAGAAGTGGCTAGGATTCATCCTTAAAAAGTCTCAAAAAGCATTGAAATCATCAATCCAAAAATAAGGCCTTACCTTTAAATATTTGACTGTAAATCATTTTTTCAAAGGTCTTAAAAATGTTAGCATGTTTTAATTATGATGATTAAAGTTCATCTGAAATATCAAAATAATTGATAAGATTTTTTATTTTTTAAATCAGTTACAGAATGCTGCTCGCAGCTAGTTTTTGTGTTGAACATTTAGGTAACATTGTGGCAAGTAAAGCCTGGCGAGCCCCCATTCCTGTAATACACTGCTGGAAACCCTGCTACTCTGTGCACCAACTGATCGCACAAGACCAAGTTTTGCCAATAACTATTTAGAGTCAACTCTGTTGGCAAAATATCTTATGAACAGCTGGATGGTTGCCACTACAACCAACTGACCTTAGAAATCTGAAAAAATGCCTGTATCAGTCAATTTTACTGATAACATTTGGTCTGTTGTAGCTCAATTACTGCACACAGTTCAAGTGCTACTTACTACACAACTGTTGAAGTCAACCGAACAGTAAAATTAGGTCAAGGATGAACTCGTTGCTGTTTAAGCTTCACATGTGTGCATCTGGATTGTGCTGTAGTGCACATCAGCTGTGCATTAGCCTTCGTACAGCATGCCTGCATGTTCTGAAGGAGCTCTGGTGAAGGGTGGGGTCAGGGAGGAGCGCTTTCCAATTTCAGATGCAGGGCTTTGGACAGCTCCAAGTGCTCCACAGAGGAATTTGTTTACTTGTGGCGGAGCTGCAAATAACTGCAGGGTTTATATAGGGGAGAAAAAAAAGTACCCCCCCCCCCCCCTCCAGGCAGCCATACAACACAAACAGAGATGTGAGGGGAAATACTGGCCTGTCCTATTAGAGGACAACCACTACACATGTTCCACACGGCCACATGGATCCCATTACTCACTGAAGAACTGATTCTTTTTTTTTTTCTTCCAAGAAGCCTGTTGGCTCTCGTCCCTTTGTTTTTACTTTGGCAATTTGTCTGAATTTAATGGATCTAAAACATATTATTAATCTGCACCATATTGGTGTTTCTGTGGAACAATGATGGAGGAGGGAGGAGCCAGCCATATTTGATATGAGGCCAAACCGTCTGTATGTTTGATCCACAAAAGGAATTATATATATATATATATATATAAAACTTGTATTCAACTCTAAACTTCTGATGTCTGTCACTGAGGCAGGTTAGTAAATTAGAATCATTTTTTGTTTTCTTTGTGACTCATTGTGTCTTTCTCTTTCTCCTACAGGCCTTTGGGAATGCAAAGACAGCACATAATAACAACTCCAGTCGTTTTGGGAAGTTCATTCAAGTGAACTACCAGGAGAGCGGCACTGTGAGAGGGTAAGAGGCCAAGGAATAACCTGAGAAGTGTTTCATTTGTACTTTTTGAATTTATCTTTTGGCTGTTCCCTCTTCAGGGTTTGCAGCAGCGAGTGATCCTCCTCCACTTTACTCTGTTCTCTGTGTCCTCTGTCCTCACTCCAGCTACCTCTATGTCTCCTCTCTAATTGCATCCATATATGTCCTCTTGTCTTTTTCCTGGCATCTAACATCCTTCTACCAATATATACCCACTGTCCCTTTTCTGGACATGTCCAAACCATCTAAGTCTGGCCTCTCTAATTTTACCTCGTAGTGGTTCAACCTGTGCTGTACTGTAATATGTGTATTTTATTTTGTTTTATTAATTTACAGAGCATATGTGGAGAAGTATCTCTTGGAAAAGTCAAGACTGGTCTATCAGGAGCACAATGAACGGTGAGTCTTAATAACAATACCAAATCTCAATGAAAACAAGCAACAAGAACACCAGAGGTATATAAAGTACTTAAAATAAATAAGGAAAAGTAAGAAAAAAAACTTATCAGAAAAATTTATTTCACTGATAAGAAACGTAGTTCAGTAAAAGTCATAAAACTGCTCACATTAATCGGAAAGGTATTTTTACACATTCTGTAAAGAATGAAGTGTTGAATTTACTGAACCAAACTGGTTCAACTAAACCAAGATGAGTAACCTGCTTTACTTTTACTCAACTCAGTTTAGTGGAACTAGTTAACATAACTTTGTTTAGTAAATTCAACACTTTTATTTTTTAGAGTGCATAACTCCTTTCATTACAATTTCAAAATTACATTACATGTAATTAAAATGACAAATCTTTGAAAAAATGACTTATGTACTGTAACACAGTACATGTAGAGTTTAAAATCATCCCTCAGTATTATTTCCATTTGAAGTTTTAGACATTTTATAAAAGGGTTTGGTTTATGATACTTGAGCTGCACTTTGCTGAAAACTAGATTTTTGTTATTTTCTTTTTTTTAAGTTTGTAAAAGGTTACACATCTGATTGAATTTAAGCGTTTGCCTTTGCCAAACTGTGACGAAAGTTGAGCTCCAAGCGTGACTTGGACAGTGTGAGAGTTGATCTCACCAGAGGCAGCTCACATCTGGACTCTCGTACTCTCCGCCTCTGACTGAGATGGATGTCAGGCTTAGAAATGCTTGTGTGTGCGTCTGTTAAAGGTAATTTGAAGTGGATCTGGGTCAAATGCTGCTCCATGCTTTTAAACACTCAACATTTATCATTACAGATAGTTGGACATGGGCCAGAGTGTGGTAGATAAACACAACCTCCAGTGACGAACTTAATTTTATTTGGTGTTCTAATTTTTTTCAGGCTGATTCCTATTTCCTGGTCTTATCCCTGGAATTTGAGTGTCCCTTTTTCTGTACAAAAAAAAGTCACAGGAGTTAGGAACATCCCTCCAAGATTCCAACAGTTTTTTTTCTTCAGTTCAGTTGGAGGCAAAACAAAATCACCCTCAGGGCTGCAAATTGCTCTCAGGCAGAACTTTGGACACCTCTAACCTGTACAATGATTTGTTTCAACTAGAGGTGCACTAAATGATGTTTCTCTCTCTGGTCTTTAAATGATCAGTACTGAGAAATCTGACTTTTTTATGTCTGTGAATGCACCATCAGCACAGCACACAGAAGCCACAGCAAACGTCGTCAGTGTAGTTTTTTCTTTTATTTATTGTGAGTTAGGAAACCCAAAAGATAATTTGTAGAGTGAGAACTTGTTTAGTCTGGCTAGATTATGAAGTAAATGAAAAAAGAAACTGACTATGGTGACAAAGAAGAAATACTTTTGTTTATGAAAAAAAACCCTCACCAGTGCTGTAGTGATTGCAGTGTGTGCCAACATACAGTTTGCCTTGTTGTTGTTTTTGTTTTTGTTTTTGTTTTTGTTTAATAGTTATTGGTGAACCTAATTCGGTTTGCAAAATACAAAAGGAATCTAAATTTTTCTAGGTTCTCATGTTCTTGTTTGCTTTTATGTTTTGAGTTGGGTAAAAATGAGGTAAAGGTTAATAATGGAATGGTTCACATCTTTTTGAAGAGGTGTTCTGTGAAGTTGTCAGTATCTTACCTGCAGTGGGAATCCCTGGGTTTTCCACAGGTTTTCTCAGGAGAGATAAGCTAATGGTTAGTCCGACCAGGACTGAGATGAAAGCACACGTTTGCTCATTTAAGTGTAATTTAAGTGTAATTGGTAATTGTCTTTAAAATAGAAAAAGAACTGATCACACAAACCATTATAAATTTATTTGAGAATGTATTTGTTTCAAGACTGCAGATATTCTTGAATGCGTAGGAGATTGTTTGGGTTCACTGTAGCACAATTTGTATCGGAAAATTGGTATTGGCATACATCGATGCATCTGTAGTCACACCCATATACATAACTTAGTGCTCACAGCAGAGCAAAAGGGGACAGTGGCTGATTTTCAGATCTTTGTGGAGTGATTGATCTTATTAAAGTATCGGCCTATCTCCCAAAATTAAGGAAATCGGTGCCGATAAATCAACTTTTGGTTTATCGGTGCACCCCTAGTAAAAACCTCTTATTTTTTAATTAATTTGGTTCTCGTTTAAGCATTAGATTGTTCAGTCGTCTGCGTAGCTTCTTCTTCCACTTCATCAACTTTGACTGTGTAACGGCAGAGTTTGAGTTCAGAAAAAAGCACATTTCTATTCAACTGTTTCTTCTCTTTTTAGAAACTACCATGTGTTTTACTACCTGCTGGCAGGATCAAGTGAAGAAGAGAGAAAAGCCTTTCACCTCAAGAAGCCTGAAGAATACCATTACCTCAGTCAGGTAGGAGCTCATACTGTGGAGATGATTAAAAACAAAGAAAGCGTTCAACCAGGAAAACTGGGTTTTATCCAAAACGATCTGTTCTCTCTGTCGTCAATGTGTTTAACATGCTTCTTGTTCATGTGTAGAGTTGTGTTTGTATTTCTGCCATCAGTTTGTTGTTCTCAGTGTTCAGAAATAGAAAGTGAGAGCTCAGGACACAAAGGACACACTGTTCAACACAACAGACCTGCACCGTTACAATTCATCCTGCTCTTTCAAAAACAACAAGTTTTTCATTGTTTTAGTATTTGTGGGCATCTGTGTAGGTTTTGCATTCATCTTTGGTTCTCAAAAACGTTTTTTTTTGGCTATTTGTAAAAACAGCAGTGAGAAAAAAAACCTCAACATTTTTCCTGTTTTTGCCGAGTTTAAAACCAAAATTCAACACGAAGCTATAAACACACGTTAAGCTTACGGAACGTTCTGCTAAACTTGTCTCGCCCTCTGCCTCTGGGCGTCCAGAGTCACGCCACGACAACCAGAGACCCGGTCCCCTCCTCCAAAATCCTTCCGCCTACGCAGAGGGAGAACAGGGAATTCCTTCCATTCCTCACAGCCACTGATGTGCACATGAAAACATGTGTGTGCATACATACACACACTGTTATACACCGCTCACATCCTCCTCCTCCTCCTCCTCCTCCTCTCCTGTGAGCCTTCATCCTGTCTGCTCTCAGGATGCTGCTTTAGTGACAAACATCACATCAATACATAATTCACAAAGCTTAAACCTAGTTAGTTGTTGTGATTTATAAATAATTTGGTTAATATCCAGTGGTGGGCATGGTTCCGCTAACAGCTAATAGTGCTACTGATTTATCATTTAGCGGATTAGCCTTTTCACTAAATTTGAAAACCGTTAGGAGACCAATTAGCTTCCGCTAACAGCTAACTAACATCAACAGGTTTGTGTCAATCCCACCACTCTTCAACTTGAAAGAGACAAAGACATGTGAAAGTTGAGTGAAAGTTGTCCTAGCGGTTAGCGATTAGCTAAATTTATACTTGTTTGGCTGTTTAATGTCAGCAAAGCTATCATTTTAGCTAGCAGATTTTGAGTTAGCAAAGCTAACTTTTTGGTTAGCTGTGCCCACCCCTGGTTAAATCTTCATCTGTGGTGTTTCTGCATTCACTAATGTTTGTTTCCTTTACATCTGACACTGAGCTCCTGATGTTCATGTCTGACTTCAACAAACAGAAATGCTCAGCTTACTGCTGCCTTTTGCCCATGAGTGTTGAAATGTAAAGTTTGTGTTTTCATTTGAACGCTGCCATCTAACCCTGACCTGGCCGCCTGTGAACTCTGCCCTAACGTCTGCAGATGAAAAAGACACCGAGGCAGCTGCACTGGGACAGTTACTATGAGAGCGAACCGGTCAGTATCTGTGCTCTGTGTCTGCACACCTACGGAGAAAAGTAGATTTATTGTCACCTTTTAGAAAAAGACGCACTTTATTTTTTAGCGCAGTCGCACACTCCTCGCTTTCCTTTTACTCATTTTTGTTGCTTTTTGGTTGTTTCCTGGTTTGTGTGCCGCGTGTTTTATCTTAGTTCTTTTATGGGCTGCTTTTCTGAGTTATGCTGATATGTTGAGTGGTGTCCTGGTCACAGTCAACTGTCTGTGTTGTCTCTTTTTGATCATTGACCAGTGCAGCATTTCCACTCTTGACTATCAATTTAGAAAAAAACATCTCATTCATTAGAAACGTACAGAAGGGCATATTTTAGTTAAATACTCTGATTTATTTAAAAATCAGAGGAGGCACCTCCTCCACTGACAGTGTCCCACTCCGCTGTAGAAATGCTGGATTGGAAGACGTCATTGATCAAGAATGATGTGTGAATTGTTGTGTTTTTGATGTTAATGCACAGAAAGCTCTACTTTAAAAAAGTGCACTTAGATTCTGTTTTTATTCATTTATTTTTTTCACTTTTTTCCCCTCTTCAACACGCTGCTAATCTGTGTTCCATTTTATTACTGTCACATATATGTAACTTCACATGGGGAATTGCATGTTTTTTACCTGTGAAAACATGTTAAATTACCAGGTAAAACACAAGTTTTTTACCTGTGAAAACATGTTAAATTATCAGGTAAAACACATGTTCTTTTACCTGTAAAACATGTTAAATTACCAGGTAAAACACATGTTTTTTACCTGTGAAAACATGGTAAATTACCAGGTAAAATACGTGTTTTTTACCTGTAAAACATGTTAAATTACCAGGTAAAACACATGTTTTTTACCTGTGAAAACATGTTAAATTACCAGGTAAAACACGTGTTTTTTTACCTGTAAAACTTGTTAAATTACCAGGTAAAACACGTTTTTTTTTACCTGTGAAAACATGGTAAATTACCAGGTAAAACATGTGTTTTTACCTGTGAAAACATGGTAAATTACCAGGTAAAACACGTGTTTTTTTACCTGTAAAACTTGTTAAATTACCAGGTAAAACGCGTGTTTTTTACCTGTAAAACATGGTAAATTACCAGGTAAAACACATGTTTTTTTTACCTGTAAAACATGTTAAATTACCAGGTAAAACACGTGTTTACCTGTGAAAACATGGTAAATTAACAGGTAAAACACATGTTTTTTACCTGTGAAAACATGTTAAATTACCAGGTAAAACACATTTTCCATGTGATTTTGGAACATGGTCAACATATTAATGATCACTTGTGAAAAATATAGGAAATGTAGGTACCATTGCAAAAATGGTACCTTCTGAACATATTTTAATGTTTTCTAAATAGGTAATTTAGAAATTGTGCCTTGTTGTACAGTTTTTTTTTTTATTAAATATAATTTTATTCTAAAACAGACATGCTCGGTGCTCACATGCAGGTGACGTACTGACTGTTTTTGTTATTTAAAATCTAAATTATAAGTTAAGGTAAGTGTGGGCTCACTATTTGGCAAGAGCCATTGTATTTGGGTTTGAAAGCAATATAACAGCTTATTGTTTGTTACAGCTAAATTATTATTTGCTTTATTACCTATTTTTTTGTGTCATTTAAATAGCAACCTTACTGTAACTTTATATGTTTCCAACCATCTCATTTGAGATTATAATCCTGTGTAAACAGAGTCAATTAACTATATTCATCACATATTAGGTCAAAATGTAATTTATGTGTTTTTCATGTTTTTGACAGATTTGTTAAACTTGAAAGTAGTGGGATCTATTTTTTCTAAAAGGAATAAATGTTGACTTTTCTGCTGTGGAAGCAGAATATGTTAGAGTTCATGTGGAGAACGAGGAGGTGGTAAAAAATGTGGTTTTAATGTTTGGGCTTCGGTTGAGGATAATTATAGCAGCTACAGTGAGACGAACAAAGAGCAGAGCTCACATTACTGATGCTTGAGCTGATTGAATTAGTTGTTTCATTAAAACTTATTAAAGACAAACAAGTCGCATGTTTAGTAAAGTTATTATAATGATGCACTGTCCTGTTTTTGCAGAGACCTCATGATTTAATGTTAATCTGCTGTTAGTGAGCTCAGCTATTCACAAGTTAATTTGCTTGTGACATTTTCTATTTGCAAGCGTCTCTCCTGTTTCTCTTTACTGCTATTTTAGTTCATCACCCGTCACTTGAACACAAACAAAGCCATAAATTACTGCTCCTCACAGCTCTATTTTCCCAGCTTGCCAAATTTCTGCGGACTGCCTTTAAAGACGGGGATTTGGGGCCAGAGTTTTCACTCCACAAGCCGAACTTGCACATGTTGCTGTTCACGAGTCGGGCTGCAGTGTTTGTTGTTTGTGTGACCCTGACATTCTTCATTATGCGTCATTTATTTTGTCTACTTCAGGCAACTTAGCTGTTTTCCCCTTTCAGCTACAAACTAAACTAACATGAACTATTTCCAGCATGTTAGCTAGACGTTCTGTAAACAGTGCAAACATTAAGGCACAGTTCATGTCAACAGGCTTCAGGGAGGACTTCTAAACCTCGCTTGCAACTTGTCATTAGCTCTTTTGGTTTTCAGGCCGCTCCGTCCCAGCAGCCGCTGTAGTGTTTTTGTTTTGTTATTGTCTGCAGGACTGTTTCACTGTTGAAGGAGAGGATCTGAAGCATGACTTTGAGAGGCTTCAGTTGGCCATGGAAATGGTGGGATTTCTTCCTGCCACGCGCAAACAGTGAGTGACGCACAAATACTGTGAAACGTTTAACTCCACTTTTTAGAGGGGAATTTACTTTACAAAACTAAACATTTATCACAGACACACATTTGAATTATTATAAATATTTTCAGAAATCGTCACAAAGCCATGACTTTGATTGAAAGTATCTTAAACTTGTATTGAGTTGTCGTCGGGCTGTAGAAGACCTAAAACTAAAGTGTACTTGATGTTCTCAACAAGCAAAGCATGAAGCTGTCATAACTTCAACCAGGACTAGAATTCATGTCACAAAATAATGTAAACTTATCAGCTTGTACTGTTGTTTTTTTAATGTGTAGTGGTGGTACCTGGAGGGCTTAGTGTTTTCTAAGGCAGTACTCTCAGTCAGTTTTACTAATTTAGCTAAAATTTGATGTTAGACTCATTAACAACAAACCCTCTGAGCTTTAGGCCTTTAAAATATATGTCAATGATCTGTTTTTATAAAGCTTAAAATAGCATTATTATGTGTTTCTCGGGCATGATCATCTCAATTCTATACCATAATAAAGTAACTATATGTCCCCTTCAGTTGTTATTGAAATGTTTATATGTTTAAATAGAAAATAAACTTGTCTTTTCATCATATCTGTTTCTAAACGCCTTGATGAGGAAGCTCAGTGTAGTTTCCTTGGCATCTGAAAATCCATTTCCTCAAAGGTATTTTTAATCTGAAAAGGGCTGGACTGGGAGCTCAGCAGACACAGTTTTCACCGGGTGTTTGCTAGTTGTTGCTGCTGAGAGCCTGCAGGAGTCACGGGGTGGGTGTGTGTGCTCTGTGATGAGGAAGTTCAGCTTGTAGACACAGCCCAGAGGAGGAGCTGATCCCAGAAGGTGGTTCTAGGCCCAACCTGTTGTTTTTGCTCCCCTGCCTGCTGCCTCAGGACAGAACAGGATTTCTTAAACATGCATGAATGAATCAAAGTAAGACTCTGGGCATGTTTTTTAAGAGAGGATATTATAACATGATATAAAACTCAAAAAAGTTGATTTTAAATGATATAGCCCCTTTTAAAGATTTTGTTTTTAGCTTTCTCTTTAGTGAGTAGCTTTAGAAATATTCATTCTGTGTGTGCTTCCTCTCCAGCGTATTTTTATTATTCGTTAACTGTTAAACAGGATATTCTCTCTGCTGTCGGCCATCCTTCACCTGGGGAACATCCGCTACAAGAGGAAAACCTACAGGGACGACTCTATAGACATCTGCAACCCAGAGGAGCTGCCCGTGGTCTCTGAGCTGCTAGAGGTGCTGCACCGAGACACCATGCAAACAATACGACTTCTTTCATTTAAATTGTTTTAATTTCCTTCTATCGTCTCCCTGTCATCACCAGGTGAAAGAAGAGATGCTGATTGAAGCTCTGACCACACGGAAGACTGTGACAGTCGGGGAGAAGCTGATCGTTCCCTACAGACTGGCTGAGGTGAGACACACGGGAGGTTTTGGGACCATGTTAGGTTTGTCCTCTTGTCGAAGAGCTAGGATTGGACACACTCGGACGAAAATGTTGTGAAAGTGTCTCTCTGAGAGAAAACTGGGTCCTAAGATTCACCCTGGAATCTACAGAGTTTCTTTTTGCACCATCTGACATCACAGGACAAGAAAAAGAATCACCATTTTGAGTTTTTAGGTTTAATTGGAGAAAATGTAATGTATGGATACATACATTACATCGCAGGTTGTGATTTGGATTATCACAACCTGGGTGCTTGGGAAAAAGAATGTTACCTTAAAACTGTTCAAATTCACTCTTGAATGAGATGAAAGCCATTTGATGTTTGTTTCTTCATGCTGATTTCTTACTAATCAATATAAGACAAGGGAAATGCCTGCTCATTTCAGACTGTTCCATCACGCTGAATGTGCTTATCTATTAAAACAGTTAAAGTTTACACGTTCTGCCTCGCCTTGGCTTCACCGAACAGGGATGGATCCAAAAAATGCAGTTGGAACTGAAAATGGAGACACATTTAGCCAAGGCTGAATCAATGAGAAGTGCTTAAAAGCACGCTCGTGGAGAAGGGGGGGGCTTAATGGTGACCCCTCCCTCTGACCCAGTCATGTTTATGGGACAGTGTGCACCAGCACCGGATCTCCTCCAACTCCCTCCATCTGCAGCCACTCGACAACACACACAGACGCACATTAGCAAACACAAAGTCCCCCAACATGTTTAGTGAAAAAGGGGAAGGCTTTTACTCCCCCAACTCAGTTTTCATTGGGACCACCGCTCTGAAAACAAACAAGTCTTCAGATGAGAGCACATTATGGAATATTTTGACAGAATCAAGTAAAATCTGCACAGGTTCTATTAACTCCAAACTCATCCTGATGATGGAATTATAGATAATAGCCACTGTGCTAACTCCTTTGCCTTCCTTTAAAGCTGCAGTAGTTAACTTTTATGAAAAAAAAACTTTTTACATATTTGTTAAAACTATCAGTATGTCCTGACTGTAGAATATATGACAATTAATCTGAGAAAAAAAAAGCTCCTCCCAGTGGTCCTACTGCTGTTTGTAGAAATACACTGCTCCCAGTCAGAAACAGTCATGAGCTGCGTTTCCATTGCAAGTGTGCGCAAAACTTTGTCAATATTCTGTTAATGTTGAAAAACCACAGTTTAGCAACTGCTGTGTTTCCATTAAGTAAGAAATGCTTTTAAAGTCACGTGTGAATACATTTGTTCTCGCGATAAGTCATTGCAAACATGGCGGCAACAGATGTAATCATGACACTAGTGCTCATCATCAACCATCAGAGGAGACATCAGCGTCTTATCGAGGCTTTCGAGTGACAAGCCTCCTATACTTGGGAGCAGCTATGTATGCTGTGTTTTTGGGAAGTTTTAGTTGGTGATTTTCCTACTTTCTTTTCCTACTTTGGTGATTTTACTACTACTTCTACTTCCTGTTGTCTTCTTCTTCGTCGTCTTTTTCACCAGTAGAAACATCCGGTTGTTGAACACGTGACTCCCGTGATGTGAAAAAAGTGTTTCCTTTGCAGTTTTGTGAAATACACCAATTTCGACACGGCCGAAAAACCACCTCATCCTAGCGCAAAACCATTTTGTCGAATGTACGTTTTTTCAAAATGGATGTGTTTTCATTGAGCAATTTAATTACTTTTTTAATTCTAATTTGTGCATTTTCATGGTCAACGGAAACACAGCTATGAACAGTGTAAATAATAATAAATTAATAATAAATTTAATTTGTACCGCACTTTTCATTAACAAAAATATGCAACAGAGAGGAAGGGGGAGGGGCCTGTAAGTTGTGCTTGTTCAAATTTTCAGGCTAAGTTCACAGCTTTCTCAAAACTCCCTTATGCAGATGTAATGTTGATTATTGTTAAATGTCCTCTTAAATAAATAAATGAATCATAATGAAGTGTTTAACAGTTTAATTTTTCCTGAAGCAGTTCTGGCAGCTTTTCTTCAGAAGATAGTAAATATTCCCACTGAACCTCGTAATGACCTGCTGGATCACTGATTGTTTTAGAAACACTCTGGGTGGTCTCGGTGTAAACCTCGCTCCTGCAGCCTCGTCGCCAGTTAACACGACGACGACATAAACATAAAAGAAATCTCACTGATGCGTTTCCGCTCTTCTGGTCAGATTCATGAGGATTTGGAAACGTTTTGAACCCAACTTCCTTCTAATAATGAAAAGCTTTCAGGTCATTAAAGCGCATTCTGTACGGGGGGAGGGGAGGGGGTTAGAAAAATATCCGTCCTGACGCAATAAAGACGTAATTGGTGTGCTTTGAAATCCTCTGGTTAGATATTTGGAGATGGTGGTTGTTTGACGTGGGGTATAGCTGCTTGTTTAGTTTCTGAAGGCTCCCCTGTGGTGCAGAGAGGTCAAATCTTTCCAGCAGAAGCAGGAATTACACGGTTTGTCTCTTTAGGAGGACAGTAAGCCTGATGATCAGTGCTGAATTTAAAGAAGACCCTCAACACTGGGCTGGGATTTTATCTGGAAGCCTGATGTTGTAGTAAGTTTAGTACCTGAGCCTCCTGTTGATCCACTCAGCATCAGTCTGGGAGACGTTCTGAGTGTTTCTGAAGAGCTGGTTGGTTAAAGATGAAATCAGCAGCTCAATAAATTTTAAAATTAGCAAAATCCCTAAAGCACAAATCAGGAAATTAGTTCTCCTATTAGTGCTTTAGTGCTTTAGGGGAACTGTGCCCACCACTGTGTATAACCAAGTCCACAAAAGTGTCCAACTTTTATATAAGAATAATTTAATAAAAAAAACTAACAAAAAGAACATTAATTCTCTTTTTCCATTAATTAATCATTGCAGATTTTTAAAGTCATGTTAGTTCATCGCTTGGTGACAAAAGGAAAAAGTCACATCTGTTAGCAAAATATCTCCTGAGCTACAACAATAAAACCACAATATGTCACTCTACAGCTGATCAAAGTAAAAAACAAAACAAAAATGGTTTTAAGATGATCAGTTAAAGAGACGTGGAGCTAAAATGTGGTGTGATAGTAGCTGAGAGTCCTCCTCAACATGTTCCCAGAGGTTCTGCCTCTTTGCTTCAAACTGTAGCCTTAACAGTTCTAGTCAACCCTGTTTGTCTGTTAGCAAAATATCTCATGAACTACTGGATGTATTTTAGTGAAATGTTGGTAAAAAGGTGAGTACATCTCTGCACATTTTAGAGTGGCTTGTTGTGGCCAGCCTGTGTAACGAACATGCTGTCTAATTAGAGTCTTGATAGACCACACCTGTGAGGGGAAGCGCTCACTAACATGGTTACACACATTTGTGAACAATTTTTTAAGTTCAGCTCATGAAAAATGGGAGGAAAAACAAAAGTGTTTTAATATTTTTAGGTTTATTCTTTTATTTTTATAACTAATATCCATGTTGTGTCCATGGTTCAGGCTGGCACAGTGCGAGACTCCATGGCCAAGTCTCTGTACAGCGCTCTGTTTGACTGGATCGTCTTCAGGATCAACCACGCTCTGCTGAACATCAAGGACCTGGAGGAGACCACCAAGGTAAAATCAGAGCAAACATATCAGCTGTCATACTACTGTGAGATTTCAAAATAAAAGCTTGTTACTCTACCGATCTTTTGACAGTCTTTCTGAAGCTTCATTGAATGATACGATTCTCTTACGTTTAGGATGATCCAAAGATTTTAGACAAACGGTGAGAATCTTTGTGTGTGTTCTCAGATTTTGTCCATCGGAGTGCTCGACATTTTTGGTTTTGAGGACTACGAGAACAACAGCTTTGAACAGTTCTGCATCAACTTCGCCAACGAGCGTCTTCAGCATTACTTTAACCAGCACATCTTCAAGCTTGAACAGGTGCGTTATCTTTAACTGATGAATATAATAAATATGTCTTACAATCCTTTAAGCATCACAGCGACTCTAAAATAAGGGAAGTTTGTGCAATAGTTTGTGACCACCCAGTTTGAACCATTTGGTTACATCAGGTATTGAATGGATCATCTACATGGGGATATGCACAACTACCATAATAAACTCTCTGGAAACAAATGGCTTCCAATCGGAATATTCTAGACTGATTCAGCTTGATCTGAATGAATTTGTAATTTGAATAAGAGGGGTGGCTTATGCCGACTAATAATCTGAACAGAGTGGATGTAAACATTTGTTCTGATCATTTTATTCTGATTGTAAAAAACTGACCTGACTGTGCATGACTTCTGTGGAGGGAGGGACAGTGCAGAACTTTCAGGGATGTTTATTTCCTCCCGCTCTCTCATCCGGTAAAGAAGGAAGACAAACAGCATTTGATGCTTCTCCAAAAAAAAAAAAAAAAAAAAATCACATGTTGCTTCGCCTGCAGCTCAATCAGGGAGTGCAGTAACGTCTCCACTGTTATTAAAACCTGGAGCGGGTCCATTCTGGGCCCTCACAAGACACACAACATTTGTTTATGTTCATCATGGAAGTAGAACTGCGTTTTTTTTTAGGGAAAGTTTACAACTCTGCGTATATCAGTAATTATTTTTGAATAAAAACCTGGTGTATGTAAACGCTTGTCATGATTGGATTAATTGTGTGCCCATATAAACGATGCATTTAGATTATTTAATATAGCTATAGCCTAAAAAACAGGACCCCCTCACCTGTTACTTGCTGGAGTATTTAGATATTTTGTTTTTTCTTTCTGAAATGAAAACGTGTCCTGAGTCTTTTGACTCACCCTGTATATCTCTATATTCAAGAAGAATATTTGTTTTATGTAAGTTTTAATATGCTTGTTTTATTTTAGAACAACATTGACAAAGATGGTCAAAAAAAACATTTTCCAACATGCTGACTTTTATGCATGTGTTCAGTGCTGGGACATCTGCCAAATGTTTGGATTTTATTATAACAGTAATACTACACTGTTATTTTTTAAGTATTTAAAACAGCACAAGGCCAACCACAATGTTGTACAATATAACAGCATAGAGGACAGGATAGGATACACAGATCAACAAAAATAACAGAATATGAAAATAAAGATAATAATAATAGTGGTAGTAGTAATACTGTTGAGAACCAGCTCACTCACTCAAAGGAAGAGACTAATGGTGTTTCTTTTAAATGCGACTTAAAATCTGAGAGACGGAGACTGTCGGACTTTTAGTGGCAGATCATTCCCTGACATTGGACCTGCAGCAGAGAAAGATCTATCCCCTCTGTGTTTGATTCTTGAACTAGGAACTGTTAAAAACAGCTGATCAGCTGTGAGTGCAGTGGCACATATAGGATCAGAGAGGTGAGAGGGACAGAGCTGTTGAAGCATTTAAAAACCTACAAGAAGATCTTGGTTAAAAATCTGTCCGCTGCATTCTGAACCAGTTGTAAATGAGCAATTTTGTTAAGTTATGAAAGCGTGAATTAATGACAAGATTACTGTCACAATTTCTTTTAGACAGAATGGGCTTAAATTTGGTCATTCAGGATTCAATAATCAAGTTTACAGGAGTGTTTAATTTCATATAAGGATCAATTTGTACTGTTAGATTGGTGACAATCTCCTGGAGCCAGAGAGGAAAGGTTGATTCCAGGGTTCCTGTTAGGTGAAACATGACTTCAGTTTTTTTTTCTCATTAAAATTGAAAAAGCTTAAAGCCATTCAATTTTTTTTTTTATTTCAATAAGAACTCACCCTTTACATTTCTGACAATCCTACTTCTTGTTCTCTAATAAAATGTACATGATTATTACCGTGCTCACAAACTAACGTGATCATGTTAAAAAGGGCAGATGGAGGACATGGTTCGCAGAATGTGTGGGAAAACGAAGCCTCTGAACAGGATTCAGCTGGGATGAATTGTCCAAAAACTGGTTTGCTATATATTTCCATTAAAGCCTGCCTCACACCCTCAGATACAGTTACTGAGTATTTCCATTCATCTGTCAGCCTGTGAGTCACTCCGCTCTGGTCTGACCTGCTAAATAATTTGCTTAAGGGCACATCGATGTTCAATTCAACATATTTTATTATATTTGTATTTGTTTGCTCTTATGTTCCAAATGGCTTCCCTGCCAGTCAATATTTTTTACCACATAATCATGTTTGAAGTTGTCCATTTAGATCTTTCATACAGCTCTGAACAGCTCGTTTCTTTGTCCGCAGTGAATTGAATAAAATGTTTACAGATTTTAGTGGAGGCGTTGGGGAGGGTTAGTTGGGATGTATGAAAGAAAGGAGCGCAGAACACGTCCACACGGTTTGATGAATCTGAATATTTCTATTACGCAATTTTTCCTATTTGGTTCGTACAGTATGTCGACCTTCAGTATGAAAGCTGCAGTCTTTGATGCATGAGGCCCCTGGTCTTGGACTGAGTGAACGGGTGATTGAACACTTCTGATAAGGGTTGGGCAAAATCGTATCGTGTGCAATTAATCGTCAGAAGAACTTTAAGCGGTTATTTTTTTAGCACTTGACAATTAATACTGCCAGGCAGACTGACTGATGCTCCTCTCCGCTTCAGATATAACAAACATTTTTTTAAAAAGTGCTGTAATTTATTTATCATTACTCCAGTTTTACTTGGTCTGTAGACACAGTTTAAAAGTTGATGCATAGCCTGAAGTCTGTACTTTTGACACAATTTAGAACAGATTTTTACGGAGAGCAAATCTTTCCCATTAGTGATTTAAACAGGTCATGTGACTAGAATATGATGGTGTCCACAATCTCCACGGGATTAATCGTCATATTAATCTTTATCGGCTAAATACCACAATTAATCGTAATAATTTTTTTTGCCAATATCGCCCAACCCTACTTCTGATATAAACAAATTAGCAGCAACTAATATACCTCAAAGTTGCTTAATATTGAGTTAATGATCAGAAAGGTTTTTCCTCACGTATAGTTTGAAGGAATTAAAAGATCACTTTGTTTGTAGTTAATTTAAAACGCACAAATTTGGACAAAGAAGGTTTTTGATAAAGTCTGAAGAAATATATGTTGACAATCAAATATTCTCATTATTTTCTGTCGTGATTTTCTGTTGGAGTTATCTGCTAATGATTCATTTATTCATAATCTCACACATATTTAGCTTAAATTTATTTAAAGTTCTACAGCAGCAATAGAGAAAATTCTTTTTGCATTATTTACAATAAAACCTTAATTATAACAGTCTGTAGAAACAGTTCCAATTGGCAGATTTTTTTAATTTTTTGAGACATTTTTTTTAGTTGAATAAAAATGAGAAGGGTGTATTTCATTATTATGAATCTGATCTGGCGTGATAGAAGTAATAATGGTGGATCAGGTGGATCCTGTATCCTGCTCAGTACTGTGCTGCTTCTCCACAAACCAACATGTGACTCAGCTCCATCCTGACTCACAAACTCAATAGCATGCTTTATATACGTTTGTTCCAGTACTGTTAAACTACATTAAACATACATGTTCAGTTAAGAGATTTCTGCTGTTTGAAATGTGTCTGTTCACATAACGAGCTACTGTCCTCTCTAATAAAAGGTTACAAAACCAATCCAATATTAGGTTAAGTTGGTAGAATTAATTTTATGGATACAGCTTTGTAAAAGCATCCGATTCTCTCAAGAGATGGTCATTTTTTCTTTAATTATAATAAAGTTATACTTGTCTTTGAAATATTTACCTGTTTTCTCTTACAGCAATGTTAAAACTAACCGTGTCAGTTCAGTTGGTTTAATTTCAGCTCTTTGACTTGAGGCGAACAACAAGAGAAGTCGAAAAAACCGAGATTCTCGTGCTTTTCTTTTCTTTTTCTTTTTTTTAATTTAAACCCCTGCTGGATTAAAGTCTTTATTTGTTAAATCTCTTTCCCAGGAAGACAGGAAAATAACATTAATGTGGAAGAATGATGACAAATGCTCTGAATGCCTCTTTCGTTATTAAAACGGGAAGAGTTCAGACAAAGTCTGCAGACATCAGAGAATGCCAAAACCCTTCCAGTTTTAATTGTTAAAACAA
Organism: Anablepsoides rubrolineatus; assembly: GCA_031762495.1. Lineage (NCBI taxonomy): Eukaryota > Metazoa > Chordata > Actinopteri > Cyprinodontiformes > Rivulidae > Anablepsoides > Anablepsoides rubrolineatus. The sequence continues at coordinate 25,040,756 of JARVGW010000322.1, forward strand.
ACAAATAACCTGGTTTGTCTGTTTTTAATCACCTGACCCTGCAGGAGGAATACAGGGCGGAGGGCATCAGCTGGAGAAACATCGATTACATCGACAACACGGGCTGCATCGACTTGATCAGCAAGAAACCCACGGCGCTGTTCCACCTGCTGGATGAAGAGTGCAAGTAAGGCTTAGAGGGAACTCCGACTAGCTGTAGCATTTCAATTATTTATTAAATATGCACTTCAGCTATAATAACCATACTGTAAAAATGTTGTAGGCTGTTTGTTTTTATATAGAATTTGTTTTTTAAATAAAGTGTATTCTGTCACATGGACGACACAAAGCATTCTGGGTAAATGATGTTTACTGGCTGCTGTGGTGCAAGATCTCACCAGCTTGAACATAAATTATAGACGATGACTGATGTTCAGCTCTTTCTAAATGAAACCGGAGCATGCTGACAGAGAGGAGAATGTAGAAATGAGCCTGTTAGCTTTATGCTCCGAGCTAATGTATATTATTTCCAGAGCTAATTTACTAAACATCACTGTGATCATGTTTCAACCCATGTATTGTGCAGAACATAGAAACTAATACAAAATATAACTTTATCACATATTATAGCTTTTTAGCCTTGACATTTTGTGTTTTAGTCTTAACTCATCATCATCATTATTCCCAGAATGCATTCCATGAGTAAAAAAAACTGATATTCTTAAAGGGGACCAAATATGCAAAATTCACTTTTTTTTAAAGATTTTTTTACTTACATTTGGGTCGGTACTGCTTCTAAAAACAGTCCAAACACCAAAGAAAAATGCACTCAGAGGTATTTTTGCTATACGTAAATGTATTGCAATAAATTCAAAACACACCAAAGGAAAAAAAACAAAGTCTACTATTTGGTCCGGACCAAACAAGTGGACCAAAGGACCTTCCTGGTGTGAATACACCCTGAAATCCCTGACTGTCCTGCATCTAAAGACTGTTAGAGATGGACAGTCCGAAAGGAGGAAACCTGAAACTCAAATCAGCACTAATGTGACTGACTCGTGATTTTTGTGCTTTTTTTTTCACCTTTTAACAATCATCAACCAGTTTTTGTGGCCAGTTTTATTATTTTTATTGACCAGAACTTGTTAAGAAGTAGATCTGAACGCTTTAAGTCTAAGAATCAACAGCTTAAGTAAATATTTTGCTTTTTAATTCCCCATCTGTGCCTTTTGGACTCTGAATCAAATTTCCTCTAACTTGGAAAAGCTGGACTCTTGAGCTGTTCTGTTTTTTGTAGCTCAGATTTCACTCTGTTCCAGAAACCCTGCTGTCTTCTTCTTCCTGTGAACCGTTGAAGTTTTTATTTTTTATAGACTAGCTGGTTGTTGCTATTAATGGACCAGATACAAGAAGAGATATCGTGGATCCAATAACCAGTCTCTTTTTTTGTTCTCTTTTTGTTTGAAACGTTAAATATCTGCATTAAACCTCCTAAAATCAACTGAAAACACAAAATGATCAAAAGCTAAGCTATTTAAAGAAGCTTTGGACCTTTAAATCTTAGAATGTTTTCTACATACACAGTTACTGCAACATTTAATTAGTTTAAACAAGCTTATCTGTTCTCCATCTGACGATTTTTTTTTCTTTTCTGCTCATTAAAAAGACACCAGCGTTCTTTAAAGCACCTCTTCTCTGTTCTGTCTTCCAGTTTCCCTCAAGCCACCAATCAGACGTTGTTGGATAAGTTCAAGCGGCAGCATGAAGGAAACGCCTACATCGAGTTCCCAGCCGTCATGGAGCCCGCCTTCATCATCAAACACTATGCTGGCAAAGTCAAGTACGGCGTCAAGGTCAGTGTGACATTTACAGAAACCTTAGAGAATAAACTGCTTAACAACCTCAGCTTCAGGAGGTAAAAGGATATTTTCATGTGACTCAAATGTAAAAAAATGCTAACAAAAGTGACAATTTTTTTAATGTTAAATGATGTAATGATGTTTCTGACTGGGCTGCCACTAGTTGGTAAACAGTTTTGTTGATGGCGTCTCTCAATTGTCTCAAAATGTTTGCGGGGGGTTCTTAATTTTCTCACTAGCTGCGTTTCCATTGCAAATGTGCGCAAAACTTTGACGATATTCTGTTAATGTTGAAAAAAAACACAGTTTCGCAAATGCGGTGTTTCCATTAAGTAAGAAATGCTATTAAAGTCACGCGTGAATACGTTTGTTCTCGCGATAAGTCATTACAAACATGGTGACAATGGATGTAAACAATCAAGCGTGTTGCTACCACGACACTAGCGATCAGAGGAGATGTCGGCGTCTTATTGAGGCTTTCAAGTGACAAGACCCTTATACTTGGGAGCGACTACGTAGGAAATTGTAGTCGATGTGTTTACGACTTTCTTTTACAACTTTGGTGATTATACTACTATTTCTACTTCCTGTTGTCGTCTTTTTCACCAGTAGAAACAGACGGTTTTTGATCACATGACTCCCGTGATGCAAAAAAAGTGTTTCCATTGCAGTTTTGCGAAATACACCAATTTTGATAAAGCCGAAAAACCACCTCATCCTAGCACAAAACCATTTTGTCGAAAAACATACGTTTTTTTTTCAAAATTGACGAGTTTCCATTGAGCAAATTTATTTTCGAAATTCTAATTTGTGCATTTTCATGGTCAGTGGAAACGCAGCTACTGAAGCTGTGTGGCTCACTGTTTCACTCCTAGAATTTTGAACATGTTTTAAAAATGTGTGCAACATGTAAGAGTCATAAAGTCGTTACGAGGGTCTCAAGAGCACCAGAGCTGTATTTTGACACCTGATGACAAAAAGCTATGTTCTATCTAAATTCCATCCATCTCAGCCGATCTTCCACTTGTCTGGGGTCGGTTCACAGAGGCAGCAGTTTAAGTAGGGAGGTCCAGACCTGTCCTTCCACTGCCACAAATTTCAGCTCTTTTAGAACAATTCCAACGGGTTTCCTGGCCAGCCAAAAGACTGAAGGCTCTTTCAAAAAGACACCCCATACTGATACATATTCTGACCACCTCAGTCCATCCAGCATGACTCGTTTCAGAAGCTTTTAGGAGGAGGAAATAAATACAAAATTTATCAGCACAAAGACTGACTAAAAGTATACAGCAGCGTGGATATAACCATAGGGAGGCATCCAGAGTGCGTCATTACCAGAACCACCTAAACTGATTAATTTTTTTTATATTAGAAAAAAGGATCTGCCTGTGTTCATTTCAGAAGTGAACTCTAGTAGATTTAATGACAAACACAGGGGAGGTGGATATCATGAGTGGAGATGGATAAACAAATAAGGAGCACACTTTAGTACAGTTTTGTCAGCATTGTGAAAAAGAACATGGGTTGGGATTTTCAAAAAGTGTGGCTGGCTGGTCCCAAACACTCTCAAAATACTGGGTTAATTTTGAGTCACCAACATTTACAGTCCAATGAGTTACAACTTTAGACCCTGAGAGTCTACGGACTCCCAAGGGTCTCCTCTGCTAAAGTGTCAGATATAAAAAGAGCGTAAGTACATATCAATATGGGGAAAAAAACACACAAAGTCTCTTATGAAATGTATCAAACAAGTGACAAAACCCCATCTTGACCCTGCATGTTGGTATTTGATGGTCAGACAGTAAATCGGTGTGTAAAGCTCCAGATTCACACACACCAGAACACAGAGGCACATTTTTTCTGATCTTTTTTGTGATGCGGAAATGGGGATTTAAGGTCTCACAGGAATTATGTTGGAATTTTAATCCCTTTTTATTAATAAACAATCTGCTCCAGAAATATCTTTATTATTAGTATTTTTTATTGTACTTAGAAAACAAAAGCTTTGAAAACAAATCATTTTAGCTCAGGCAAATGAAAGTGTCTCTTATTGAAATTTGGCTTGTTTTTAATGAAATGTTGGGCAACCCTTCAGTCAATAAATACATTTTAAAATTTATAAACAAAGAGTGCACGATCTTTTAGTTAAAGCCACATTGTTTTCTGTCTCTGTTTAATTGTCATTAATTAGACAAGATTGATTTTAAAAGTGTTTTGGTCAATTACAGATAACTTGCTATGTGGATAAATTATAGAAAATTGACTGAAAACAGTTGAGTAAAACAAGTCTCCTCAGTTTAGAACAACCAACAGCTAGTTTTCATGTTGATGTTGTGTTGCTAATTGTAGCTTGTGTTTGTGCACACAGGATTTTAGGGAAAAGAACACGGATCACATGCGCCCGGACATCGTAGCTCTACTGAAAAGCAGCAAAAATGCCTTTATTTGTGGGCTGATTGGCATTGACCCGTCAGCCACTTTCCGCTGGGCGGTACTCCGGTCCTACTTCAGGGCCCTGGTGGCTTTTAGAGAGGCTGGGAAGAGACACACGCACAAGAAGACTGGTGAGAAAACACAAAAATACAAACTCTGATAACACCTCCATTGTACAATGAGAAATACCAAGAAGCTTTGTTTTGTTTGAAGACAAGTTGGTTTTAATTTGTACAAAAGAGGATCTCCGACTACTTGTAACATTGAATGTTATTTAAAAAACATTTAATTCAACTATAAAACTGAGACTGAAAATTTACTCCAGACTGTTTAGTTTTTCTAAACTAAAATATATAGTCACACAAATGATGTATACTGGCTGCTCCGGTAAGACCTCCAGTCTAGCTTGAACATTAATTTTGGACGATGTCTGACTTTCAGCTCCTCTAATATGAAACTGGAGCATGTTGACAGAGAGGAGAATATAGAAATGACTCAGTCTGAAACTGATAATGATGATGGAGGACAACAGAGCTGCTTCATGGAAAGAGAACCCCAGCTTGGCCTTTTAGCTTTCACGTTAGCTCTAGAGCTAATATGTGTATAGATGGCGACATACAGTATGGTATTAGCTTTATAGCTAATAAATAGTTAGCTTGTGAGCTAATTTATATATGGTGTTAACTCTAGGGCTAATAAATATAATGGCTGTTCTCAATTCATGTGTTGTAGCCAACGTAAAGAACATTTGTCTACTGCTTACATCACTGCCCTGCATCATAGGCTGTCCAAATTCATAGGTGCCTACTCATGTGGCAGACAGCTTTTTAAATTTACTGCAGATTTTTTTTTTTATGGCGGAGTTTGGAAACTTACTGAAGAATGTAAGCTAAGCAACTTAGCTAAAGTGCACTTACAAGTACTGATACTGGAGCTAAACCCAAATTATTAATGTTTTTATTTATTTACATGTCCTATCTGGCAATGTGAAACTCAGAATTGATGTCTGAGTAAATGAAGCCAAACAGTTTTACTTTCACAAGTACAGCATAATTTATTACAAATTCTTTTGGGATTAATTCGTAAATGGCCACGGTCTACATAGACTGGAACCTAAGAATTGAGACGTACGAGCTGTATGGTGTTAGCTCTAGATATCTCCGATAGCTCTAGAGCTAATATAATAAACAACATGATCACATTTGATCGCTTCAACGCATATATTGTGCAGAACATATATAACTACGTTATCACACACGATATCTTTTTAGCCTGGACTGTTTGTGTTTTTGTTACAACTGTAAGCCACCATCATCATAATCATCATCCTCTAAATGCATTGTCAGTAAAAAAACAACTGACATGCTTAATGGACAATGTCATAAACATAGACAATGTTTTAGGTAATTGAGTTTTCACGTCAAAGTTTTTTTAGTGAGATGGAGAAATAAAATATTACGGCCAACTTGTGATGTTAATCAGAGATCCTTTTAAGTGTTTTTTAGATAAAAGTAGGTCACATTTTCAAAGTAATTTTGGGGTTTTATTTTGCATTGTGACTGAATATTTGTATCTAGATAAAAATAAATAACTCCAGCTTTCCTGAAAGGCAGATAAAGGGTAACAGTTATTTGTCTTTAATGTGTGATTTTATTAGTTTTCTGCAGATTAATTGGGTTTATTACCTCAAATATCTCCCACTCATAAACAGGAACCCAAAGTTTTTCCTGACGTGCTGTATTTAATGCTCTAATGTCATAAAGTTATGGTTTGAGGGTCGTGGTCACCATATTTCTTTACTACAATCATCATTTGTGTTTTTGTGTGTAGATCCATGTATTTAGAGTAGCTGGAGTTCCTTCTCCATTAGTCTTGTTTTTCTTTGAATGCACTCTTTTCTTTTAGATTGTTTTGCCAAAGATATCAGCATCAGGCAATCTTTTTTCTGTGCCAGCGTGTGAATCAGCTCTGCACCCTCTAAAGCTTTCTTGCTCTTTATTTGTAGACGTGATAAATAGATATTTTCTTTAGAGATGTCTTTTAGGATCATTTTAATTGAACTCTAATGATATGTGTGTCGCCCTAGGGTATTCGTTTAAATCTGCCTTGCCTGGATTGTTATGACTAATATTCAGCTAGAAAATAATTAGTTTTTTTGTCCACCATCGTCTTCCTTAAGAAAACATGCTTCAGTTGGCAGAAACATTTCTAAAGGACAATAAAACCGACCTACAGAGATGATCTTCCTTGTGTTTTGAATGTTAATCATCTTCTCTTGTACAGGTTCTTTTTAGTAGAAAAAAACATTTCCTGAACTCTTTTACTTCTTTGCTGTCTAATCTCTTTCTCCCTTTTCTCTGTCCCTTTTTTTGTGTTTCCTTTACCCTCTCTTTCCTTTTTGTTTTGCTTCTCCAAGGGCATGATGACGCTGCTCCCTGTGCAGTATTGAAAAGTGTGGATAGTTTTAGCTTTCTGCAGCACCCTGTGCATCAGAGAAGCTTAGAGATCCTGCAGAGATGCAAAGAGGAGAAGAACAGTAAGGCTGCAAAATGGATGAAAAAATAATAAAATAAAATAAAAACTTCTACTTTAATGTTGGATTTGGGGAAACTAAAGGGACGAGACTGACCAACATCACCAACATTACAGAGCTGTAGCCAAACTCAAGTTAAACCATCAGTACTGTCTTTAAACGTTTGGTTTAATTTTGATTTGTGATTTAATTTTTGGCTTTTTCTTTTGTAGACTAGATGCTCGTTGGTCTCTGCTCCCTACGTCTCCCTCTTCGCTTCCCTTGCATGTTTTTTTTTGTATGCGCAGTCATTCTGTCACTTGCACGTCACTGTGAAAAGCTTGCATTAAAAACAAATTAAGAGCTGCATGGTTGGAGTGCTGTGTCTTCTGAGGTTGGTTAAGGGAAGCAACAACTCTGGGGATCCATTTTATTGTTTGGTTTTGTCTCTTTTATCCGTACTGCTTTGCTTTCACGTGCAGTTTAGTCTGTTGGGCAGCAGGTTTGGGACTAAAAACAGCCACTAATGCAAATTAAACTGGTGATGGTGATAGAGGATTTGATTGAACCGGGACACAGATGTTTTTGCAATAACGTCACTAACCTGCTCACAGGCAGCTTTTACACGTGGTGCAGGACACACACACACACACACACACACACACACACACACACACACACACCTCTCAAAGATCAGACATGTCAGTCCACTCAAAAGTGCTTGTGTCTTTTTGTTTTTTGCTACCTTGCAGCTCCAGATGAGGAGTAAATGTTGCACAAAGTAATAATGAAACTGTTTGCTTTCTGAGTCGACTAATGAGCCATTTGCCACACATGTAACAAAACAACCTGAACTAAACCCATATTTGTTGGATTTTAACTTGTCTTAGTGGACTGAATGTGGAACAATATGAGGTTTTGATTTTTTTTTTTTTATTAAAGACTACAGTGGAGACTTACAGTATAAATATAACTTATCAACATTCATATCTCTGCAGTAAAGAGCCCCTCCCTGAAAACCTCACACACCTGTTTCAGTTTTACAGGTGCTTTTCAAAGAATTAGATCATCAAAAAGTAAATTTAGTTCAGTGTTTCTGTTCAGACTATAGATTCATTCATTCAATTCAGTTTATTTATATAGCGCCAAGTCACAAAGTATGTCATCTCAGGTGTACTGTAAAAAAACAATCTAAAGCAGCCAGCAGATTGTGTTGAATCACTTCATCACAGTTTCCCATCCTGAGCAGCACATTGGTGACAGTGGAGAGGAAAAACTCCCTTTTGACAGAAGAAACCTCCAGCAGAATTACACTCAATGGTCTATTTAAAGTAGTGCTTTCTGGTCATTTTGATGCTTATAGTTTATAGCTGATGGAAAAAAAAATCCTAAGAATTAGATTTTTACATAAGAACAATAAAATAGGATGTTTAACAAAAATGTTGACCTCTTCCTGTACAGTGTACACAATACTCTGTAGGGGCTCCTTTTGTTTGAATTACTGCATTAATGGGCCGTGGTGTGGAGACCATCGGTTTGTGGACATGCTGAGGGGTTCTGGTGGCCTTCAGCTTATCTGCATGGTTGGTTCTGGTGTCTCATTTTCCTCTTGACAAAACAATATACAGCGTGAGTCAAAAGTCTCAGGACACCACGCCATATCAGAAAGAAAAGAGAAAATGATATATCTAAGTATGGCTAGCAAGTAAAGGAGGGGGCCCATGTCCAGAACATGACCATCATCTTTTGATAGCCGCCATATTGGATCACAATAAAAGGGTGTCCTGTGACTTTTGACTCACTCTATAAATTCTCTGTGGGTTTTAGCTCCGGTGAGTCTGCTGGTCCATTAAGCACAGTGAACCTGGATGTTAAATCAAGTGTTGGTTCTTTAGGCAGTGCAGTCAGGCCAAGACCTGCTGGAAAATAAAACCAGCATCCCCATGAAGTGCTCTAACATTTCAGTAAAGATGGTTTGAGTCAGAAACAACATGCAAATCATCTTACCTGAGCCAATGAGAAGCAGACAATAGCTGTACGGTTGTTTGGTGGTCTAATGTCATCTTTTCAGATTAAAGTAAATGTTGCCTTTTATTTAAAAGATCTAAAGTCCCAGAGTCTGGAGAAAGAGTAGAGAGGCACAGAAACTAAGTTACTTAAGGTTCACTGTGAAGTTGATTTGAGGCATCTTGTTATCTGCTGGTGTTGGTCCACTGGGTCTGTTTATCATATTTTATCCATTACTTTATCACGACAGCTGTCCCAGGACATTTTAGAGCAGTTCACACGTTGCTCTGCTGACGAACATTATGGAGATCCATCATCCATTTTCTTTACTCACTTTTTTCTCTTTGGGTGGTGGGGAGCTGGTGCCAGTTTCTATCAGTCACTGTGTGTGAAGCATGTTTACAGCCAGGACTCGTTGTGAGTTCATCACAAACTTTATAAAGAAATTAAATCAATTTCCAGCAGGCCTCGACATCTGTCCATACTGCTTAAAGTAACTAGTTATTGTGCTTGATGTATTGACATGTGTTAGTGCATTGTGTGGACACATTTTGCTATGCGAGTTGGATCACTGTTCTTTATTGGCCAGCAGACTCACATGATCTAAAACTCAGAGAGAATCTATGGGTTTTGGTGAGGAGGAAGATGAGACACCAGATCCAACAATGCAGATGAGCTGAAGACCCCTCAGCTGGTCCACATGCTGTTGGCTTCTGTGCCATGTTGAACTTGTGCAGTAATTCATGCAAAGGAGCCCTGACCATATATTGAGTGTTTACTGTACAGTACATGAACTCACAATGTATTAGGTCAACATTTTTGTGTGTAAAAGTTTTATTGGTTTTAAGTAATTACATTTTGTTTGTCAGCCATAAGTCCTAATCATCAAAAAATGTTTATATATTGAATTACTGAAGTAAATTAACTTTTTGATGATACAAAGTATTGAGATTCAGCTGTAAATTAGCTGCAGCAGGTTTTTATTTTTAAATAAAAAGGCACAAAACACTGCAATAACACTGGAATGGAGTAGCTGTCAGTGGTGTGTTATTTGTTTTATAAAGGTGTGAGTGCTTGTCTCGTCTGTTTCCCTTGTTTGTGTGAGTTCATTATGTGTTTTTGTCTTCTTTAACTTGATGTCTACCTGTTTGTTGGCGATCAGGTATGACCAGGAAGAGTCCACGCACGCCTTTGTCGGACATTCATGGAAGCAACGCCATCAATGAGAAATCTCCACGGTGAGTTTTCACTTCCTGAAGCTTCTCATGACTTGTCAGAATTAGACAATCTTGGAAAGTAATGATTTACGGTAAGTGGAGGGCCTGAGCGATGCCCTCATGCTCCGTCACTTCCTGTGGTCAGTTGTGCACTTTGAGGTTAGCAGCAGCAACTATGACTTTTAGAGCTTTGAGGTTTTGATAAGACTGCCTTTTGTTACTCAGGAGCACGGTGTGGGGTTGGTAAAGAGAGGAAAAAAGTCCTACTTTACGTAATGTGTGACTTTTGACCTCCTCCTGCCTCACTCTCCACACACTCTGTGTGAGCACTAAACCCTGTCCAGCTGCTTCCTCCGTGATGTAAAGTCAGAGCTATGCATCGCAGAGGATCGTCCTGGGAGAGATAAATATTCAGTCCCTGCAGGGTGCTTGTCAGCTGAGGAGAACCGCAGACAGTGCAGTACTTTATGGGACTCTCAGTGAGACTATGGAGATAAACAGTCGGTACAAAAGGCGTATTGTAATGTCACCATGTACTGAGATCGATGATCAACAGGGGGAAAACTCTCCTCTGTATTGGAGGCCAGACACAGATAATTTACAAATACTGCATATTTTGGCTCTAAGATTTGGTGTTTGATTTGGGCTTAGACAATAAGCTTTTAAACATTTCTTCAAGGACAAAGTATAAATAAGTACATAAAAGTAAAAGTTTGGACTGGTTGCTTGCTGGATATTTGTGGCTCTTCTGAAGTAACTCATAATGTTGTAATGTAAATCTGGCCCATGGTGTGAGAGATGCATAATTGCACAGAGGAACTGTGTCTCAGCTGTTCATTCTGCAGCTTCTTCACACACAACCAATGCTAATGCTAAAGATGCTACATGCACACACACAACACATGAAGCAGGCATGCAGTGCTGCATGTGTGATGAGAGTTTTTGTTTTCATTAGAACTAAACTTAGGGGAACTTAATTGATCCACTAATGGTTTCCAAAATTAACAAAAAACTTTAATCCACTAAACAAAAGGTTAGCTTCACTATTAACTGTTGGCGAAACTGTGCCTACCACTGGCTGTAAAAAATTAAAAAAGGATAGAGTTCTATGCATCTGCTCATGGTGTTTCTAAAAATCACTGATTCCTCAGTATTGTACAAACTGAACCCAAGATTGAGAGATTTTACTAAAAACATGCAGTAACAAATGAAGTTTAAGCTTTCTGCTTTGTTGTACTGAGGCATAAATTGAATTTAAATATATATATTTACTCAATATAAGTGGCTGTTTAGCTTAATGCTAACATTATCATGCTAATGCTAACATTAACTTAATGTCTTATAAGCAAGGTCACATTGATGTTAAGAGCCTTAAACCAAAAGAGTTTGAACAGTTTTTACATAATTTATGATTCTAAGGTCCACACAGGAATGTTTGTTTGTTTATTTATTTATTTATTTATTTCTTTCTTTCATGTAAATGGTATTTTAGGAGCCCTGAACTGTATTCATCCAAACTGGGTTACACAGTGAAACACCCACACTTGTGGTGACCAAAATGCAACATTTTCAAACCAATTCTAGACCCACCTGTAGTTTAATGTATCATGGAGGAGAAGCTCCTCTTTGTGGTCAGGTTACAGAAAGGTTTCAGCGTTTTGCTTCTTGTATTTGCTATTGTGTTTTTCTTCTTCTTGTGTTTACAAGTTGAACCATAGTCTGTTAGTGTGTATATATACACTATGGTGCCCAACATGGAAGCTTTATAAATGTAATGTATTTTTGGCAGCATCACAAGCCAACATACAGGTCTGACATGATGACTACAGGTTGTTTTGTAGAAGGCCTAAGTTACTTGAAAACAAGTTCTTGCAGTTTGTTGAAGCTTTGGAGACTGTTTTGATATGAAACGCCAGTGTGTGAATGAATCTGCTGTTGGTGCAGCTTTATGTTGGGACAGGATTTTATTACTATGAGTTCTTATAAAACGTCTCCAGGTGCTGCCGTCCTTTCTCATTTTCTTTAGAAATGATTCAGAAGCCTTCTAATAACAGTATGATGTAGCAAAAGCATGTCGTGCTGCTGGTTAACAATGTGTGTCTTTTCTTGCGTTTGTTACCTTACAAGGCCCGTGTTTCCAAAATATACCACTTTGTAAAGACCCACATCTTATGTAGCCCAAAGACCGAGCCCCATAAGTTCAAATGCTATCTTTAAGTTGGGAGTTAAGTTTATAGTAAGGGGCAGGTTTAGGCTATATAATTTAATTAAAAATGAATGGAAGTCAATGCAAAGTCCCTGTGAAGATGGAAAGACAGTGTGTGTGTGTGTACGTACTTGTTTTTGTTACCTATTTAGGACCGTTTCTGGTATACACACCTACCTCGTCAAGACCAGTAGTCCTAATGGGGACCATTAATATGGTGGAACTCTATGTTGGGGGTTCTGTTTAGGACTAAGGTGTGAATTGAGTTTAGGTTAGTTTTAGGGCCAGTTTAGGTGGTCAGGGTTAGGCTGTAGAAAATACTGGAAATGAATGGAAGTCAATGAACGGTCCTAGTAAGGATAGAAATACAAACCTCTGTGTGTGTGAGTGTGTGTGTGTGTGTCTTGGGCTGCTGAAGGAATTCTTGTAAATCTACAAAGGACGATAGTGGAAACAAAATAAACTTTTCCACTGTGTCAGAACATTTTAATAAACTGCTTCTTGCATAGCGTTGCTTGTTTTTCTGTTTTTTTCTTAGAAAGTCTTTTATTTCTCACTTTTTATCTGGTTACATTGGAGTTTTTTTGTTTGTTTGTTTGGTTTTTGTCATCTGTGCTGCAGAAGAGTTTTTCCTGGTTCAAACCTTGTTCAGACGACTTGTTTATGTCGTGCTCATGTGGTTTGGATTTACCTTCAGACCTGAGCTTAAACCTCTCAGAGCATGAATTCTGTTCAACTCTTTTTATAAGAAATAAAATGGACAATGTTTTTAATGACTTTTTTTGACACAAACCTTAATTTTACATTAACAAATATACAAAACACTTCACTTATATTTGGAAATATGCGTTCAGTAAATTAAAGTAAAACCTGTGCAGAATGACAGTGCTCCACTCTAACACAGCTTACTGCTGTTTTCCAGAGATCAGACAGTTGTGCCTGAGACAAAATAAACAAGTCTAATAAAGTCATAGATTTAAATTTTTAACAACTCTGCAGCTGATTGAGTTATTTAATCTGGTAATCTTCACTGACTGTTTGCAGTTTTATTTTTTATTGTATCTGTGTTGAGCTGTGAAGGAATCACAGAAATAGAAATGGCTTAAATCAAGGAAACTAGCTACAAAAAATAAGGAAATTTTTGTTTGTGTTTGAGTTTAGCCATTTTTGTGTTGCCTAAAGCTGTGCTAGAATCAGGATAATAAAAATATTAATTTGTAGACGTACATCCAGTGATTATTTTTGCAAGTTCAAATTCAAATCATTGTAGATCCATAGGTAAAACACATGAAAAAAATACATATTATTGTTGTTGTTGTTAATATTTATTTATTATAATCATTTATGATAATTACAGATTTCACAGTTAGTGAAAGTGTGGGGGTTTTGACTGTATCATGATTGATTGTTTTAGAGCTTTTGATCTTTTTTGTATTTTATGAATTAAATAAACTTGAGATTTTGCATTTTCTCTTATATATATTTCATACATGGTTATCTGTAGATAGGGAGACCTTTATCATAGGGCTGAATATCAGGAAAAAAGACTTAAGTACACTGTTAAAATAATATGGCCCTGTCAAATGTTAATGATAACTTCATTGGCAGGAGTTCTCCAGCGTCTGGCTGGAACAGGCGCGTTGGTCGACAGGGACGCTCGTCATCCGGCGCCTCCACCACAGAAGAAGACGGCATCTTTGTCAACTCCGCCAGCAGCAAACTCCTGGAGAGAGCCCACGATATCCTGATGTCAGTGGCTGAGTATTTTGTCTGTATTTTTATTTTATTTCTCCTGCTTTTTAAAATGAATCAGTTTCACTCTCATTTAAATCTTCAAAGCTGTGATGTACGACTTGTTAAAATTCTACCACTGCTGCTTTTTCCCAGCCTGTTCTGGTAACCAGATTATTTACATGGAGCACGAACGCTTAGCAATAAAAGATCCTGCTGATGCTGAAATGTTAACGAGAAATGAAAGAGAAGACGAGCTAAATGGAGCAGAGCGTAAGCTAAGATCAAAAACAAGCAAAATATAGTGAAAAGCTTAAATTTATAAATCTGTTAATAAAAGCTAAAATGCACCAAACTGTATCTAAAAACTAAAATTTACGAAACTGTAGCTAAATTGTAAAATTGGCAAAAAAAATAAAAATAAACAAGACGTTTGTTGAAAGCTAAAAGAAGCAAACCTATTAATAAATACTAAAATTAGTATTTAACTGTATCAAAATGCTACAATTGAGAAACTGTAGCTAAAAAACAAAATTTGCAATTCTAAAATGAGCAAAATGATAGTCCAAATCCAAAATCAGCAAGACTGTAGCTAAAATAAGCAAAGAGGACAAATAAAGCAAGTATTCTGAAGAAGATTGTTTTAGAGAAGAATGTTTTTGAAGGAAAAGAAGGGAACTCAATATATTTATGTGGAAAATGTTTGTGAAGTTAAATAATTAAATGTAAAATTCATAGAAAGTTGGTCTACAATGAGCTGAAATGAAGTCTGCAGAAGTAGTTTGATTGCAGAAAATGTACAGAAGAACTCTAAACAGGAAGCGGGTGGTGGGAATGCTGACTCAGCACAATGATTTCTAGTGTGTATTCACACCAGGAAAGTTCTTTGGACCTCTTGTTTGGTCCAAAAGCAGGTTATATTTTAACTTTTTTTTTTCTCAAATATGGAGGAGACAGAGTGTCTCCTCATTGCTCCAGGTCTGTCCATGCCTCGTTGTAACACAGTGGTTACGTTAGCAGCTGGTCTGTTTAAAGTGGACCAAATGTGTCTGGTGTGAATACCCCTAGAAATCTGACAGACAACATCTGCACTGCTGGAGGGTCCTGCAGTGGTCCCAGAATTCCTTCCAGCTCAGTCTGCACTGTTCTGAACCTGACCTCTGACCTCTGCACAGGAGGAGCACAGAGAGAGGAGAATAAAGCTCCACCTCACTGCCAGAGACACGACCCTCTGAGGGAGAATTACTTTGATGAATTAAAGCTGCTGGATGTTGATGTTTCACCTGTTGATTTAAAGTAAACTGCTTTATATTTATACTTTTTTTGTTGTTGTTAAACAGGAGGAACAAAAATTACAAATCTAAACCAGTTCTCCCAAAGGTACAGTACTGCATTACTTCCATATACAGCCATTATGTTTTTATGTGTGTGTGCATGTGTCTGTTAGCAAAATATCTCATAAACCACTAAACAAATTTTAGTGAAACTTTTAGAAAGTTCTTATTGGATGTACCTCTACAACTGATTATGTTTTTGAGTCGACCCAATTCAAGATGGCCATCACAGCTTGTTGACATTAGCTAACATTAAAATGGCTAAAACTCAGTCAGTGAGACATATATTGAGCTATAAATTAATGTGGTCGTAGCTGAGACATTCAGAACACCTGTTTTTGTTAAGAGTTTGGCCTAAACATCTCTAACTTTTCTTTGTAGCATTTACTGAACGTCAAGTCACTGAAGTACCTGAACAACCTGACGCTTCACGACCGCATCACCAAGTCGCTGCTTCACCTCCACAAGAAGAAGAAACCCCCCAGCATCAGCGCTCAGTTTCAGGTCTGAGGCACACGCTGCAGAGCTCAGTGATTTACAACACTGTCACTGGAAAAATAACACTAGAAGCAGGCCTGAGAAATCCCCCTGCAGCTGCACATACAATACAAAAATGTCTTTTTTTTTAACATTAAAGTTGCCATGGGAAAAGACGTATTTCAGTCTGCAGCCTTCACTATTCAGTGACGTAAACCTCCATTTTCCCACTGATTGTGAGGTTTCTGCTGTGTATTAATACCCACCCAAGAGTCACAATGTGTGACATCATGTCTGGTAATTACAAAAAGATTTTGTGTTTTAACCCAAAAAGAAAAAGAAAAGCCAGTTCTCATTCACTGACACACCCTTTTGAAATTTCTCTGGAAAGTTGATTTTTGTATGGGAAAAATTATAGTGGTGTCTTGATACCAGTAGAGGTACCAAGTACTTCAGTTTGGGTACTCGCCAATGTTGAGTACTTACTGAATTAGCACCTAAATTTTACGACTTTGAAAACACATTTCTTTTATTTAGAATAGAAATAGCTTTTATTGTCCTGCCGAGGGGAAATTCAGGTGTCACAGAAGCATCCTTACAGAGGTTCACACGCTAGTTATTTTACAAACTATAGACAGTACACAAAAAACGAAATTAACACTGACTAGCAATGATACAACTACTACTAATCAAAATATAATATAAAGAATTGTGTAAGAATAAACAAGATTTGATTTGTTTTAGAGACAGTAGACTATCAGACATTAAGAATCAGAATTTGCCTATTTTCAGTGCAAATTAATCTCAACAGACTATTAACTGTAAAGTATCACTATTAACTGTAGAGTATTAACAGTATTAGAGCATTCCTTATAGGCCTACAGCCCCTCTGGCTGGATCAAATCAAATGTACAGCAGGATATATACTGCTGAAACATTTTACAAGATTTTCTTTCAACTTTTATAACAAAAATGGAACTGATAAACATTTCATCTGTAAATCTTTTGAATCAAGGCTGATTGGCAGTCCACAAAGCTCCTCTAAACTACTAATTGTTATACTGACCATCTCCTTATCATTATCATCTGTATCTGCCTGATGGTTTTTATGATTCTGTGAGGATTCTGGATGATTTGTTGTGTACTGAATTGATGTTTTAATGATTTTACTGCACGTTTGTTTGATGTTTTTATGATGTAAAGCACTTTGAATTGCCTTGCTGCTGAAATGTGCTATACAAATACATTTTACACGCTAACTAACTGCAACACATTCAGTGGTGTATCGATACCAGTGTTTGTATCAGCCCTGAGTATCATGGCATTTATACTGGTTTATTTTTAAAGCACATTTAAAAACAGAGTTGACCAAAGTGCTTCACATGGAGAGAAAGCATAAAATAAAATGATCAAACAACTTAAAACCATAAGTATAATTAAATAGGCTAAAAACAAACCTGATGGAACTCAAATTGAATGTGAATTAAAAAACAGTTTAAAAAAGAGTTTTCTGGCAGTTTTCTGCAGTGTGAATGTCCAGAGGCAGGTTGTCCCAGAGTTTGAGGGTGCACTGCAAAAGCCTGATCCTCTTTGTTGCTTTAGTTTAGCACTGAAGAATCTCAGTGCTCTGTTTGGGTTGTAAAAAAACAAAGATTCTAACAAATGACTAGGTTCCATGCCATTTAAAACTTTAAAAGAATCTAAAAATCAATGTGAAAACAAACAGGCAGACTGTGTCGGTCAGCTAAAACACCGACCTGTTATTAGACGTGCATTTTGTTTGAGAACTTGTAAAAATGCTTGTATTGGGCCTGATACTGATCCCAGTATTGGGACACCACTAGAAAGAAAATCATTCACATTTACAAAAAAATACGTTGCCAGTGATGAAGACAGAATTACAAAAGAAACAAAGCATTAAGCTGTAAAGTTTGACTAAAACCTGGACCTCTGTGAGCAAAGGGTCTGGTCCAGCTGCAGGAGGGACCTCTGAGTGCTGAGGCCCCTCTGGAAGTCAGGCAGCCTGAGTCCATGTGTGTGGATGACTTCACCGTCCACATCCTGTGCTGCTCTGATTGCTTTAATCTTCCATGAAGGCGGAGAGAAAAACAAATTCCTCCTGACACTAAATGATCACGCGCACATGTTCATGAGTTTCCTCAGACTGCAAATAAAAACGCAGCATACAGAAACCTTAAAAGTTATTACACTGATGTGAGGCGGGACTTTCATCTTCTCGTGCTGCTCGCAGATGGAGCAGCAAGTTCAAGTGTTGTCTGTCACACAGCTGTTTCTGTGTCTGATCCTGCAGGCTTCTCTCAATAAACTGATGGAGACTCTGGGTCAGTCTGAGCCTTATTTTGTCAAATGCATCCGTTCCAATGCTGATAAGGTACAGTTTGCTTTTCAACAGCCTGCTACAATATTGACTTTAGTTTAGTTTGCTAAGAATTTGGTATTTACTTGAAGTTAGCGCTTTGTTTTTACTGTTTATTTCCTTCTCTTTGTGACCTTTTGGCCTCTCCTCCCTGAATATCTTCCTGTGTCTCAGCTGCCCTTACGCTTCGATGATAACCTGGTGCTGAGACAGCTGCGGTACACAGGGATGCTGGAGACAGTGCGCATCCGCCAGTCAGGATACACCGTCAAGTTCAGCTTCAAGGTAACATTTTCCAGTCATTCATAAATGTAAGTTTATGTATTTTGCTCCAAAATAATAAAAGCCCTCTGGACTTGAAACATGCCTGAGCAATTACCCTGCAACTGATGAAGACACTCTCAACTTTTTCACTTGAGCATGGCCCCTCCCACACCCGTCTGTGATCTGGTTCTTGAAGCATCAGTTCAGAATGTGGCCACATGACTCGCTGCTCACTTATGACTGTAATGTAAAATTATCATTTTTCTTTCTTGGAGTTTTCAACAGTCACAGTCCAGTGAGAACACCTTTAAGGAACTGTTATCAAACAAAAAGTTTAAAAAAACTATCCATCAGTTTTGTTCAGGAGCTGGGGCTCTTGTCTTTAAATTGGTTACATTTCCCCCTTTTGAAAAACATTTGTCGCCAAAGATTTCATTAGTTATTTTTTTATATACATAATTCAACTTCCAGAACATTTCCTGAGTAAAATCCAATGTTCCGAAGAGCCGGGCAGCAGATTGAGTGAACATAAAGTATCTCCTGTGCGCTGACCAAACAACTCAATCAGTGTCAGTGCTGAATTCATCTCCAGGAAACCAATCACTGATTCATTGTGTGTTTTGTCAGGAGGGAATTTCTGAGGGTGGGAGACGGCAGCCATCTTTAACCACACAGGCTCTCAGGGATGATGTCATCCTTGAGAGAAATGGTTACTAATAAAGCAAATTGTGTTAAAGGCAGATGGACAGAAAACGTTTGGGAGCGGCCCACTCTCACTCCATTACAGTAGTTTCCATTTTCTGTTTTATGATGGTGCCAGTAATGTTTTCTGCTAAGGTTTTAGACAGCATTATATCACATTACTGACCAATTAAGATGTCCCTTCATCAGATTAAATCATCTTTTCCATGAAAATATAGCTGATGTCTACTTTAGGTTTTGTTTTGAGCTTTGCAATGGAGATCAGAAACCTTATTTTCTACACTTTGCATGCTAACTTTTTTTAATATGTCAGACAAAGAACATATTCACACATCAAACATATGTTTTTGCAAAATAAAAAAATGTGCAGCTTGGCTGAAAAACTGAAACGGTCAAACTTTAAAAGATAAACTAAAAATTCAGAATGTGTACATGTAGAGAACATGTTTTTTTATTATTTTTTTTTATTTTACAAAAGAACTTGCTCATTTCATTCAGCAAAGCAAACCACATAAGTGGGTTAAGGAATCAAAGATTGTACTGTCAATAAAACACAATCCTCGGTTTTTTTAGGCTTTTTCAACTGCAGGTTCCTGGACCATACTTGGCCTTTCAACTCATTCTATACAGCCAATTTTAAAATCTAAATAAATTATACACAATCTCATACAGGGAGCAGTTTTTTTCCCCTGCTTCAATCAGATTTCAGTAATCCATAAGGTCAAAAATAGAATTTGAAAATGTATGTTGTATTTATGCATGTATAATCCAAACAAATCATCCATAAAGTCGAGGAGTTGTGTTATACACAGAAGTAAATTTTGATTATTTTTTTAATTTACTACAACAGTAAATTGTAATATTTTCTCATATATACCTGAAATATTGTCGTGGGGATAAATCATCTCACTGTAGAACGTGGTGCGCAGAGTTAAGCACATAAACAGCACTAGTTTTCCATATTCAATAGGACCAGACAAGCTGCTCCTCCAAGCTGTTCATCTTGTCATTTTGGGCTCGTGCTGCTCTGCATTAATAAACACACCTACAAACCTTTACCAATGTCGTGTGAAAGAAGGTAACCTCTCAGGGTACACCGCCAGGGCTGAAGAATCCTCCATCATACACGAAAAGTAGATTTTTAAAAAAATGTTTAAGCTCAAAAAATGCGGAGTCACATTAGAGTTTTATAAATACAATAATTGATTCATGACTGCTGATAAAGATTTTAACGACAGTTTAACAGTAAAAGCAGAAACACTGTAAATAAAGCTTGTCTTCTGTCTTAAATCTTGCTGATGACCTCTCTCTGTGAGAGTTTTTGACCCCGTGGTAAACTACCGTAATGCCAACATTATTTGACAAATATTGTCTTGATGAAAATACAGGTGATATAAATATGACACTGCATTTTGTAAAGTATCCTATTTGGACCTAATCTGCAGGAAACTCATAAAGCGACATGTCTGGATGATCTCACTCGGATCATTTCAGCAGCAGACACAAGTTTCTGACAACATGTTTTAAAGCCATGTTCAGCACTAATGAGAAATATCTGGAGGATGGCATCACTCCGGAGGATTTTCCCGCTCAGAACAGGGCCTCTTCATTGTGCCGGGGCTCTGAAACACTCCTCATGCTTGTAATTGTATAAACACAGCACGGGTTGGCCGGTCCACCTCCTGCTGCCCAGGGTTCTGATTGCAGTGAATTCAAACAAAGAAGCTCAGTATGAAGAACGCGAGTGGAGCCATGTGTACGCCATGTTTGAATGTCTTCAGCTGAAACCTCAGGGTTCCTGGACAGAAAAGATGCTGCTGCAGTTTCTGGAGCTGGTTCACGTTAGAGTTCAAATTCACACACATTAGTGCCAAAGATCATTTGGAGTCTACAGGGATTATTATTTTTTTGCTTTCATGTTACCTCGCAATTCTTTTTGAATTCCCACGCAAGGGTGTTGCATTACTGTTATACCTGCTGGTTTATTAATAAATTCACATGAGCTTCACTATACGTAAGTTACTACCTTAATTCAGCTTCAGCAGAAATATATCATATAAACACATGAAGCTATATATACTGTACTTAGCACAAAAAGTAAGAAGATTTGTGTTTGGTAGATTAGTTCTTTGTTGTAATGAAGCTTCTTGACAATAAATCTTTACTGGGCAGTGCACCTGATTGGCAGCACCTGGTGTACCAGAAGTTCAAAACAAGAGTCAGTAATAAACTGTTTGGCAGAGAAATTTTGACAATTTTTTTCATGTGTGCAACCCACATACTGAGCTCTACTGCTCATCTCACAAATGCATGTTCCTTACAAATGTGACACCATTTAACAGTGAAATTAACAGGCTGTCCGACAGTATAAGATTTATTGCCAAGAAGCATTTTTGGAGGCTAAATTTCAACACAAGAATGAATCGCTAACATGAAGGTTTAAATTTTAAGCCTTAATGAAAAATCGATACAGGGCTCTAGAGAATTGATACATGATTGGGAAATGAAATATTGTGATATTTTCTTACACGCCTACTAACACAAAAGTGTTGCTAAGTTTCACAAAAGTATTGTGAGGTAACACAAAATGTTTTGCGAAGTTACAGAAAAGTACTAAGGGAAAAAAAGGTAAACGTTAAAGAGAAAAATCCCTTGATGTTTCCTTAACCGTTCCATAAAAATAATTTTATTTGAGGTAAAGTTTTTGTTTAAGAAGTCCACAGCAGAGGTTTATGTTTTCTATTGTTGTTGTAGGACCTGGTTCACCACTTCAGCGTGCTGCTGCCGGAGGGCACCGGTGCTTCCAGGGAGAGCATCCAGGAATGTCTGGATCACCTGAACCTACAAGCTGAAGGGTATCAAGTAGGAAAAACAAAGGTATTTAGCCTCATTTCTCCTTACAATTAATCAGGATGTAAACAAAAAGAGCAGCTTCAGAATATCTTTTTGTGATTAAAACATGTTGAGGTTATTGATGTGGCAGTTTCTAGACAAAAATATAACATTTATTGAGTTTGTTGAATGGCACAGTCTGTTTGGAATGAGCTCATTTTACCTGAAAGAAGGATGTGATGTAGACACAGTTGTGACACACCAAACATGGAGTCAGCGTTATGAATGGATTCTGATAGAGGGCTCCATGTTTCAAAGATGCCGTCTATATAATTAGAGAATTATTCCCAACATTCCGATGAGTGTGTTTAGCTGAACAGAGAGTTTTATTTATAGCTTGTGTGTGTGTGTATTTAAGGAATGTGAGTATATCTTCTTACTTAAATGAAGTTTCTGGGCCGACCCAGTCTGACTCCATCGCGGTCTTCCCCCCCCTCAGGTGTTTCTGCGGGAGGCTGAGCGTCAGCGGCTGCAGGCCTCGCTCCACGCAGAAGTCCTCCGAGTCATCGTCATGCTGCAGCGGCGATTCAGAGCGCGGCTGGAGAGGAAGCAGTTTGTTAGGATGAGGGAAGCGGCCATCTGCATCCAGGTACACCACGCTGCTTTATTTATGTATTTATGTTTATTATAACTGAGCTTGTCACCAGTATCTTTGCTATTTGTCTGAGCATTTATTTCTGAATACGTTTTGTTCCAGTGGTGGTCAGATCTGAGAAATAACTCTCACTTTTTGTTATAATACTATTAAAACAACCTAAAATAAAACAAAACATGTTATTCAAGCAATGAAGTAAAAGAAATTTGATTTTAAAATTCACAAATTTCCTTGGATAGGTTTGGATACATTGATGTAAAAGATGCTTTAATTTAAATTTAGATCAACTTTATAAAAAAATCTTGCCTGTTTTACAAATGTTCTAATGATCAAAAGCATGGTGCTGATTTTAGTTCAGTTCCTAAATTTCTTAAAATCAATGCTAAAATTCATCTCAAACATGAAATCATGAATGTCTTTTTGGGTTTGTGTCATTTTGCTTTGACAACCTCAGATTGTTGTTTTTGTTTTTTTTTTTACATTTTTACATTTCAGTCCAGTGTAGATTATATTTTGAATTTTACCATTGTTTAATTAAAAATATGAACATTTAAACTTGTAATAATGATATTTTAAACAATATCGTTATTCTCATTTTTAAGCACAAACTTCTAAATTTGCTAAAATGATAAAAGACAGCGACTAGAAGGCAAATATGTGAAAAAGAAGCCAAATTAAAAAAAATAAATAAATTCTCAGAAAGCCTGATTTAAAATATTGAAAAAGAAAAGACTCATTGGAAACAAAATAATTTATTAATTTCTACAAACTTCCTATGTAAAATATATAAATATTTATAAATTGTAACATGCTTTAAATGAGTACTTCACAGTTAATATATTATAAGTAATTTTTGTACTCATTTTGCTTATGAGTGTCTGTCTTTGTTTTTCTCTTTTGTTAGCTAAACATCTTAGACATGACTGGGTGGATTTAGATGAAACTTTCAAGAAGTATTTCAATGCGATACTGGCAACAACAAAAAAATGATCTGGATTAATTGTGGCGTTAGGCGATAACGGCCCGCCCTGTGTCCTTACTTTTCTGCTCGCGATGGACAGATTTGTTTCCACCGTTTGCTGGAGGAGGGTTTGTTGTAGCTGACGTTGTCTCTTCTGGCCGTTCAGTTTATGCTGGTGTTTAATGTCATTAAACAAGTTTGTAGTGTTGCGGTGTGCTGTCTTCACTTTGTTGCTGCACACCTTGCAAATGGCCCAGATCTGCTCAAGGTCAGACCTCACAAAGCCAAACCAGTTCCATACAACAGAAGCTGAACTCTCGTTTAGAAACAAGCCGCTCCGCTCCACCTCCTGTCATTGTTATATTATGGTCTCACTCTCACATGATAGTGAGAGTGTGTCTCATACAAAACTGTGTCCTCACGCAGCACTAATAGTGTCAAATATTAATCTGACTGTTTTATTACAATTATTTGGCTCTATATGATTTTGCACAAGCCTATCATTGAGCAGGAGTAAAAACAGGCACCATGTGTCCAAATATAAACATATTTACTTCCAATATTTAAGATTCAGTGTTCAATTCTAGGTTTTAGTCCTTTATAGGGTTAAGCTGTATTGGCAAAACAATTAACCACAATTAATTGTAGTATTTAGCCGATAATGATTAATATGACAATTAATCCCCTGGAGTCCCTGGATGCCCTCATGTCCTAGTCACATGACCCCTTTAAACCACTCTGTTTGGGAAGATTTTCTTTCCCTAAGAATTGTGTGAAAAGTACAGACTTCTGGCTATGCATCGATTTTTAAATTGTGTTGATATGCCAAGTAAAGCTGGAGTTATGATAAAAATATTACAGAACCATTTTTTTAAATGTTCGTTTTTTGAAGCAGAGAGGAGCATCAAGCAGACTGACCATCTGCCTGCCTGGTGGCATTAAGTTTAAAAAGATTTTTTGACAGTCAATTGCACACAATACGATTTTGCCCAACCCTAGTCCTTTAAAGTACTAGTCCTAGTACTTTTTTGTTGACTTTTATAAACAAACATACTTACAAACATAAACTGGATACCGCATAGTGGTAGCATATAAGACCCCCGTACATACGCATTGCATCATTGGTGGACACGATGGATGGCCCTTCATCACAGCTAAACAACAAAAAGAAAAGCTGAAGCTCCGTTAAATAGTTTTTGAGTTCTAAGCATTTTTGTATGTCCAGACACCCCCATTACAAATGGAGCCCCCTCCTCAAATATGGGGTCTACTGTAAAACCGTTGGCTGGCTCAGTGTAGGTCGGACTCATCTACAGTCCTGCCAAATTTCACCAATCAACAAGTGCTACAGTTGACCAAAAATCACTGGGAAAAAAAAACCGTACGAAAATATGACTCCTGCGTGCAGGGTTCATAATAAATAAACAAAAGTTATGAAAACAATATGACCCTCACTTTGCGTGCAGGGGTCATATTTAGTTTCATTGTTACTATTGTTTGAGGTTAAGATAATAAAACATAATGATGTTGATGTTAGAATGACTGCAGAGCTGGAACTTTAGTAAATATGAAGACAGTTCAGACTGAGTGTTTGTCAAAGAACTGGAAGTATAAATCTGGACCACAATGCTTTACAAAATACTGACTTTATGCATGAGCCTTAGTAACTATAAAAAGTTCAGTCACTTTAGTAACACTAGACTTTGATTTTAAATAAGTGTCTCACAGGAAGTTTTGTCTGCCTGACATTAAAAATATGTGGTGACAAAATCATCACACTGCATTAAAAAATATATTGACCGTTCTCGCTCTCTCCACACAGACTCAATGGCGTTCTCACCTGTCCTCAAAGAAGCAAGAAGATTATGACCCCAGTGTCGCGGAGGGGGCAGCCCTGTGCCTGCAGACACACTGGCGAGGCTACAGAGAGCGGCAGAGGCTCCAGCAGCAGAAGCAGGCCGTTCAGGTTCTGCAGGTGGCGTGGAGGTCATGGCTCTGTCGGCGCTGCTCCGCGGCCGTGGTCATCCAGGCGGCGTGGCGCAGCTATCAATCCAGAGAAGCCTATTTGCGTCTGTGTGACACCGTCATACAGTTACAGGCAGCGAGCAGAGGGTTCCTCGCCAGGCAAAGGTAAGCAAAGCTGCTAACGCTCTGAAGGAAAGTGTAGATTAGGCAAGAAAAATTCAACTTTCAGGCTCAATGCGCTCAAAATAGCTTTGGAAAACCAGATTAATCTTTGCACCAGCAGTGTGTTTGGTCTTTGTTCAGTGTGTGAACTGGTAGGAGCATACTGTTATACAAGAACTCTAAAGCAGCGCTACAATCATCTGAGCTGCTGAGAGCAAGTCTTTGTCCAGATCTAACTGTAAATATATCTTCAGGTGGTTTAACGTTGAGAAAAGGTAATGTTTTAACTGTCCCTCTCGATTCGTAGCTTTAAAGAACTGAGAGAACAGAGACTGAGAGAAGAGAAGGAGCAGCAGGAGAAGCTCCTTCAGCTCCAGAATGGCCAGGTGAGTGTCTCACCTGCAGAGGAGGAGGAGTCGCCGCCTGAGAGCATCATGGGTTTGGACCTCAGTACGTGGGAGGATCGTTCCTACGAGCAACGAGAAAAGAGCCTTCAGGATCTCAGCACCCACAGGAGCGCAGCCACATTGGAGGAGAAGGAAGAGGATGAAAGTTTGGGGGGAAAAGAGGAAACTGAAGCTTCTGCCTCATGCCCCGCCTCGGTGCGAGAGAGGCCGAGAACTGGTGATGAGCAGGGCCCCAAAACCACCCGGGCCAAGAGGGAGAGCCGGCGGCTGCGAGAGCTGGAGCAGGCCAAGTTCAGCCTGGAGCTCCTCAAGGTTCGAGCAAACAGCGGTGGAGCTTCGTCCCCCTCTGAGGAGCGGCGCTGGTCTCTGGAGCTGGTGGCCCCCACGAGCCCAACCGCCCAGTCCCCGCAAGGCACACCCGACAGCCAGAGCTCCAAAGGCAGCTTTGAGCTCCTCACTATGGACGAGGAGCCTCTGAAGGCTACAGAGGAGGTGACGGACATCGAGGACCCCTTCTCTCCTGTCCACCCTGTTGCTCCAGTGTCAGATTTTGATATGGAGGCCGGTCCATCAAGCCCCAAACTTCCTGAACCTCAAGAGACAAAGATTACAGATGATGTTAATCCTGAAAATAGCCAGAGCTCGACCGGTCTGGATCTGTCTGCTCCCCCTGCTCCCTCGTATCCTTCAAAAATTGAGAACTACCTCCCAACGTTCTATGTTCCTGCCCGTGAAGGTAGCACAGCAGCCTCCCAGCATCATCATCAAACTACTGAAGAACTTCAGAAGAACAAAGAACCAGCTGTTCCTACAACCACCTCTGCCATCATGAAGCCTCTGAAAGAGAGACGGGAGCCATCACGCCGACCTGTGGTTGTGGTCATCAGCATGCAGAAAGAAACGCCCCTCAGTGAGGAGCTGAGAAGCATCCTCCCTCCTCCTGTAGACTTCAGAGATTCTGCAGCGCAGACGGGGGATTTGACGTCTCAGGAGCCAGCGTCTGTCAGCTGCGGTCCCGTCTCTCGGCCCGACCAGTTCGTCATTGAGAAGCTGGTGCAGCTGAACGAGGAGAAGGAGGAGCGACAGCGCCATCAGCAGCAGCAGAACGAGAAGGAGATGATGGAGCAGATACGACAACAGAAAGAAGCCCTGGAGCAGCAGAGGCTCATCTTCGCTCAGTACGAGAAAGACATGTTTGAGAAGCAGAAAGAGGAGGCCATGCTCAGGATCGAGCAGAGCCATCAGGGCGGGCAGAACACCACCAAAACCACAAGCCCCGTCAAAACCTCCAGACCCAGCTCCTTGCTGATGGAGAAAACATCCCAGCAGCCTCCTCACGGCAGAACGCAGTCAGACTCCACACCTCCGCCACTGCAGTCTCCTCCAAGCCTGGACGGTCAGGGTCGAGGACGTTACCCCCAGCTGCCCCCGCCGCCTTCATCTGCCCCCACTGAGAGGCGCAAAGACAGTAGGCCTGCTGCTGAGGGCTGGGCACCTAAACTCAGACTGGAACCAAGAGCAGGAAGCCGAGCGAAGATCACTGCCAAGAAAACCCAACATAAACAAGTTAGCACGGTCACTTTGACCGACAAACCACCATTCTTCTTCTCTCCCAACGACAAGTAAGTGACTTTTACCTCGTGAGTATCCAGCTCCACATTTACCCCGAGGTCTTCATGTGTTTTCTTTATTTCTTTAGACTATAATAAGAGTTCCTATTTTCTCAAAGACAAAATGCTCTTTTCATACATTTTGTTGTTTTAGAGTGTTAGCTGATTAGCAGCTTAACGGCTAACAGCAGAAATCTTTTGTTTAGCGGATTAGCTTTTTCACAAAGGTGGTTTTGCCAACAGCTAGCTGACAAGCTAACATCAACAGGTTTGTGTTAGTCCCACCAGCCTTTAGCTCCAAGGAGATGAAGATGACGTGTGATGAAGACTGAGTGACAGTCATCTTAGCAGTTAGCAATTAGCTTTTAATGTTAGCTTTCACTCATTTTTACTTGTTTAGCTGTGTGCCATTAGTGAAGCCATGTTTTAGTTAGCGGATTATGAGTTAGCAAGCTAACTTTTTGGTTAGCTTTGCTAACCTCAGCTGTTTTTAGTGTTTTTTTTTCCAGAAGGCAGAGACAGACACACTCAGATTGTGAGTGTTTTTTGTTTTTGTCACACAGTGTCTCAAAATGTAAATAAATTTACCAGAATAATTTTAGTTTTAAATTTGATTGCAGTATAAATATTCTAAGTAGTAAATGTTTTTTGTCACGTAAATGGTTTTCTATTTAATACTTTTTTCATAGTTGCAAACGCACAGCAAATGGTTGAAACACACAGACAGATAAAAAAATACAGAACTAATTGTTACAGAAGACAAATTCACTTGTTTTTGTGGTCAGTAGCTGCTAGGGGTGTCCCGATACAACTTTTTCACTTCCGATATTATTCCGATATTGCAACTTTGAGAAATGGCCGATACCGAT
>JARVGW010000322.1:25072718-25090886 GCA_031762495.1 Anablepsoides rubrolineatus
GCTTATATCGGAGCTTTTTTATCCAGTCCGATAAAATCCGATATCCGTTTTTTGGCTAATATCGGACCCATATCCGATATTAATATCGGATCGGGACACCCCTAGTAGCTGCCATCTTGAATTCAACATAAGGTGCGTCAGAGTTGCTCCCACTTGATAATGTCTATACATGGGGTCTAGTCCCCAAAGTGTCTCTAGTGCACTTCTGTTGTGGAGCAGAGTTTGCAGTGTTTTCTATGTTTGCACTGGTTGCCCACCAAACATGGCACAGCATGTAAACTATTTGTTCTTTTGAGTTTTTTAACACAGTTTTACTTTGCATCTCATTTTAAACTGTGTCGTCACGCAAATATTTGTCCTCCATCAGGTTTGACAGCGATGCACCACCTAAAGAAGCAGCTGCAGCTGTTCCCAAAGGACCCACGCCAGCCTCGAAGCCCTCTAAAGGAGCAAAAGCACGAGATGTAAGTGATATCTTTCATTGTTTTGCTAAGCATCTGTTTGATCCAGCATGTGTTTGTGTTTGAGTGAATAAATCTGGAGAGAATAGTTCATCTTTAGTGTAGGAGCAGGTCACCTGCACCGACGTGAGGGACTCTGCTCTGAGATCCGCCCACGACCTTTTCACCTTTGCTGTTATCACCTCTGGTAAACTCCAGGTCGGCAGAGTGGG
This sequence comes from Anablepsoides rubrolineatus, assembly GCA_031762495.1. NCBI lineage: Eukaryota > Metazoa > Chordata > Actinopteri > Cyprinodontiformes > Rivulidae > Anablepsoides > Anablepsoides rubrolineatus. The sequence continues at coordinate 25,073,392 of JARVGW010000322.1, forward strand.
CCATAAAAAGAAAGCCAGAATGGCACGGACCCGCTCCGACTTCCTCACCCGCGGCTCCAGCCTCACAGCTGGGGGCCATTCGGACGAGGACGACTACGGCGGCGACAGCCTCGCGGGCTCCCGTCATTTCACCCTGCCCCTCTCCAAACAGAGCTCCACGGAGGTGGGCCTGAGAGGGTCCTGTTTCAGTGACTCGGACATGGTAACGGGCGCCCTCCACGCCGCCGCCGGCCCTCTCCGCTCTGTCCAAGCGTGTGCCTTCTCTGACACTTCTAACCCCGTTCAGTGGAGCGAGGCGTGTGTCTGCAACTCACCTCTGACTCAAACTCCGCTTCAACAAATTTCTGTTTTCTAAAATGAAGTTGCTGTAGAGTGGAAGACATTTCAAAGGCCTCTAGAAGCTGGTGTTTCAAAGACATTTTGAAATACCAGCTACGTGGTAATTAATCAATAAATCATGACTTCATCATATAGTCTGTAAGATTGTAAACATCTGCAGGAGTCGACAGTGTGTTTGACTTTATGCATCACTACAAGGGACGTGTTTTGAAATGTAGTTTCCTTGAAAATATCCAATCGTTAACATTAGTTGCTTTTCTAACAGTGTTTAACTCCTCTGAGCCTCTCAGCTGTGATTTATTCCTGATTCTTTCCCAGTAATTAGCTTCGTCTGCATGTGACTCGGATCCACTTCTCTAGTCTCTAATCAAACGCTGGAAATTCTTTTAAAAAAATGACTGAGTTTTCCTTTTCTAAAGACATAAATAATTCTTGTCTTTTCCTGAAATTCTGCTGAATTAACCCTATTCCTGTGACAGGATGATGCCATCTACTGGATTAAAACCTGTTGAAATGAGTGTTTCTCTAACAAAGACGGGTTTGTTTTGTTTTTGTTTTTAATATTTGTCATCTTTTTGTTTCAGCCTGAAAGCTCTGAGGTACAGAAGAAGTTACACAAAGCCATGTCATCAGGAGATCTGGGCAAAGTGGACTTGATGCGCAAGAATTCACAAGATGGACGGTTTGTTGTCACCTTTTAATGTGTCATTTTACATCGATACAGCTTTGATTGTTCCTAAATAAATGGAACAGGAGGATTGGATTTAGGTTGAAGTTTATTTTTGTTTTGAATGTTTGTCATACAGTATTCGGGGTAAAATGCGTTTCTGGGGCAAACCCAAGTACACAGAAAAGAAGCCATCCAAAGAGAAGCTGATTGGTGGAGGTGATTCCTTTGATGGAGACTCTGGTGATACCGGGCCGTTACTTGGAGAGAGTAAGATGTTACTGCAGAATGTGTTTGAGTTAAAAGCTGTAAAGACTGTTTACAGATGGACATTTTTAGTGTTTATTAGCAGATTGTTTGGTTTTTACGGAGCCCGTCCGGTGACATGAACTAAAATAAAATTATCACATGCCCACGAGATAATTAACGTGATGATTGTCGTGGTCACCACATAGCTAATAATTGTTGTCATTTCCATGCAGACTGTTCGTTGTTTACATGGACAAGTCTGAATTAAACAAATTTATTTTGATTTTAATAGAATGAATGATGTTGATACGTCAGCACCTTACGTTAGGCATGAAGTAGCTTTTTAGCTTTATGTGCTGCAGCTATAAGTCGCAGGTGACAACTGGAGTTCTTTATTTGTCGAAAAAGCTTTATTTTCTTTTCTTGAAGCTAAACTTTCAAACGTTGAGCTGTTCTTCAGCTGCAGAGTCAGATTATGCTGCGTTCAGGAACGCAGTAAAAAATCTGTTTCCTGACACACATTTATTGTCTTTTCATAAATAGCCTACGAGTAGTAGTAGTAGTAGTAATAATAATAATACCTGTGCATATTTAAACAATTAAAGGCAAAACAATGCAGGCTATATATAATCTGACTCCAATAATGTCTGTCTATCACAACAAGGCTCAAAATTAGCCCATTGCTGGCCACATTAATTATCACATGTGCACGCGTTAGTCATTGCGTGGGCACACGTTACTATCTCGTGGCCACGTGATATTTTTTTTTTTTATTCCATGTCACCGTACGGGCTCCATAAGTTTTAGAGGCCTCGCGTATTTAAATAATATCTTCATCCAACAGGCCAGGACAACACGTCGCCCCCCTACAGTCCCGATATAATCCTGGATCGAGGGTTCAGAGACCTGAAGGAGAACAAGGAGCCGTCTCCCAAAGTGAAGAGGAGGAGGAGTGTGAAGATCAGCAGCGTGGCCCTGATGGAGCCCGCTCAGTGGCAGAACGACTCGCTGCAGATCCTCACCTCCATCAACGACTACAGGAGCATGAACAGCTTCCTCATGAAGAAGGTGATCTCTTGTTACCTCCATAGCTAAACAGGCTCTACGCGTTGCAGGTAGGGCTGGGCGATATGAGGAAAATCCTATATTTCGATAGTTTTGGCTGTATCGCGATACACGATATATCAGGATACCTCCAAAATAGATGAAAAAATTATTAAATATTCATTAAAAATAATTTGAATTCTGAATCTGAACAAATTGAAATGTTCTATTTTAACTGTCACTTTCTCATACCTTTTACAAATGGAATTATTGCCACTGTCTTTTTGTCTACATTCAAGATCAGGTGTGTCAAACTCAGGTCCTCCAGGGCCACTATCCTGCATGTTCTCCTTGTTTTTCTGCACCAACACACCTGATTCAATGATTCAGTTACCTCTTTAAAGTCTGTAGAAGCCTGTTAATAATCCAGTCATAAAAACCAGGTGTGGTTGAGCAGGGAAACAAAAAAACATGCTATGGCCCTTCAAGAACCAGGGTTCAACACCTGTGCTCTAGATCTTTAATAAACTCAAAAATAAATGGACCATAGCAGCAAAAGGGAAAAATAAACCATTGAAACTTAAAAATGTGCTCTTGTGCTTTTAAAATAAAAATGTAAAATCAAAAAATGTGATGGCTTTAAAATATAAAAACAAAAGTAAAAACAGTGATGATAAAATTGACTGACCCACAACAGGATGTTTTGCAAATTACTGCATTTTGTTCAACGTCTTCTTAATGGAATCCCGCTGCCACCATGTTTTCCCTACGCATGCATGCTCCTCTCTCTGTGTCCAGAGGGGAGGGGGCTGGTGATGCGTTCAAGTGTGTCGGAAAACCAAAACTTACAGGGACGCAGCTTATTGTTTGCATGATTATTTATACTCAATGGATAAAATAAAGCCATTTTAACCATCGTACACTGAAAAACACGGGCTACATCGAGTATATTCGATACATCGCCCACCCTTAGTTGCAGGTTAACTGTTGATGTGTTGTCATGTTTAGATCAATGACTTGGACATGGAGGACGGTAAGAAGGACACGATGGTGGACGTCGTGTTTAAGAAGGCTCTGAAGGAGTTCCGTCTAAACATCTTCAACTCGTACTCCACAGCACTGGCAGTAAGTGTCACAGAAGACTGTTATGACTTAGACTAACTAAAATTTAACATAGAGACACACCAAATGACCGTTCTGAAACCAGTACCAAACAGTTTTCCTTTTTTTAAAAGGTCAGTACTGACAAATCAGATGGATTTGGTTTTTTGGTCCATGAACACAGCAGTATACGCAAAAACAATTCTTTTCTGTTCTCTCTTTCTGCTCCTTTTTTATTCATGTTAAAACCAGCTTTAAAAAGATAATAATGTAAAATATTTACCTTTTGCTGTAATTTGTTGTTGACTCCCAAAAGAAGAAAAGCTAAAATAAATGCAATGAAAACAAAATAAAACAACCCAAATAACTGTTTGAGTGTCTTTTATAAGGACACTGCCACCCCACACATCACAAGTTAGTTAGTTTGTTTGTTTGTTTGTTTGTCAGAAACCCTGTATAATTCTCATCTGCAGTGTCTAAATATAAATTTTAATGTAAAAATTGATATATTTTTTACATGAAAGCTTACAGAAAAAATAGATTTAGGGTATGTGGCTTTAGGCAAATCATTAAAGTTATGCATCATTTAATTAAGTTCAATTGTAATTTTAAACATTTACTGTTTTTCACTCCCTTTATGTCTCAACGTTGGTATTTATCTTCTACAGCCTGGATCACAATTACATTGAAATAACAAAATACTCACGTTAGATAATGTTGTCCAGCAACCTTTCTTAATGATGAGTTGGCAACGTGCATGCCATCAGTGAAGGTTTTTCTATAACATTTATTATATTTTAAGGCAGCAGATAATCTGGATGACTTTGTAAGGTTTGGTATGTTGAAAGAAAATCAGTATTGGCCCACAAAACCAGAATCAATGAATCCACTTTAATCTAAATTATCATCAGGTTTTATAAATTAAATCCACATCAATGGGATTGGTTAAAATGAAACTTAGGGTTTCAGTAGACTGTGTTTGTCGATAGATGGATGATGGGAAGTGTATCCGCTACAAAGACCTTCACGCTCTGTTTGAGCACATCTTGGAGAAGACCATGCGTCAGGAGCAGCGGGACTGGAGGGAGTCTCCTGTCAAAGTGTGGGTCAACACATTCAAGGTTTTCCTGGATGAGTTCATGACTGAGTACAAATCACTGGACAATACAGTCAGCAAGGTAATAATTTCTACTTTTTTTGTTACTTTTTGCTGCAAATTTAAACTATATGAGAGAAATATTTGTTGTTTACTTTTGTTTGTGTTTATCTTCTGCAGCAGGTACCTAAACCTGAAGGCAAAAAACGGAGGAAAAAGGACACTGACATTGTAAGTCTCTTCATTCTTGTTTATTTACCACATCTTGATATAATAACAGACGGAACAACTTATTTTATTAGCTGATATTTCTTTGCTCTTTAAAATAGAAAATACCTTGGACATGAATGTATGTTTTTTGTAAAATAAAAAATGCAGATATTAAGTTGCGCTCTGCTGCCTTCTACAGGTGGAGGAGCATAATGGCCACATTTTTAAATCCACTCAGTACAGCATCCCCACATACTGTGAATTCTGCTCCTCTTTAATCTGGATGATGGATCGGGCCTGCGTCTGCAAGCGTGAGTGTTCTGCAGAACATCACAAATGTTTTCAACTCGACGCAGCTTCCACATTTTAACCAGAGTTTAAAAAGTTACAGAGAATAAAACAGGAGTAGTGTTTAAACTAACTTAAATAGGTTGTGTTGTAGTCATCAAAGTACTGAACAACTATCAAACACATGATAAAATATACTTTTGTCATTCATCAATAACAAACATGCTTTTGATTGAACACTTCTTTCATGTTTAGAACTAATGAAACAATAAAATAAGACTGTTCAAACAAGAAAATAATTTAAAGAAAAATGTGGAAAAAAAAGTTTAATTAACAAAATATATTGTGAAGAAACTATTGCAAAAGATTATTGAAAAGAAAAAAGTAAGAAATCTAAAAAATATTGTTATATAAGTGTTAGTTTTCCAGAAGCTCTTCGCCGTGTGTCTCGTGAGCTGGGAAAGCTGTGTGTGTGTGTGTACTTGTTTTTACTACAGAGTGAGGACCATTTGTTACTATCAAATTGAGGTCTTTGATGTAAAGTGAGGACCTCTTCAATGTCCTCACTTTGTTTGCAGCTCTACTGTGCTTTACTAGTTAGGTTTAGAGGTATGATGTGAATTAAGTTCTGGTTCATGTTGGGGTCAGGAATAGACCAGTAATGGTTAGTTTTAGTGAAAATGTCTGGGTTAGACAAATACAGTTACAAAAATGAAGAGAAGTCAATACAAAGTCCTCAGTTTGATGCAAATACAAGGAGGTGTGTGTGTGTAAGGGGGGCACGTTTTTTGCTATATTGTGGGAACCAATTTCCAGAAAATGCAGCCTCTTGGGGACCAATGCCTGGTCCCCGTGGGTATGGATGCTAATTTCAGATGGGGGGTTCAGTTTAGGACTAAGGTGTGAATTGAGTTTAGGTTAGTTTTAGGGTCAGGTACATGTGAGATTAGTTTAAGGGTAAATGGTCAGGGTTAGGCTGTAAAATTACCAGAAAATAAATGGAAGTCAATCACGGTCCCCACGGGGATATAAAAACAAACCTGTGTGTGTGTGTAACTCCTGATCCAGAGGTGGAGTTCCTCCATATTAGGACTGGTCTTTGGTCCCCAAAAGGCCTACTTGTTCTGACACGGTAGGTGTTTGTACCAGAAACGGTCCTAAAATGATGAAAACCAGGTACACACACACACACACACACAGATGTGGGTCATGCCCAGCCTGGCCCCAGTGCTTAAGCTCCGCCCCTTATCCCTCCCCAGCTTTAATCAGATTGTTTTCAACTGGACTCATGAGGTCTGCAGCTCGCCTCTCCTCACAGTTTGTCCTTAATTCACTCAGAATGTTTCCTTCATGCCAGCTGAAGCCGCTTCAGTCTCTCAGACATTAACGGTTTTTTCTTCTTGTTTTTGTTTACCTGGACAATGAGGAGACACTGCCTGTCTGTGGACAATGGGAATGACCTGTTTGATTTCTCTGCCTGTGTTCCCCCAGTGTGCCGATACGCCTGCCACAGAAAGTGCTGCCAAAAGACCAGCACCAAATGCAGCAAGAAGGTGAGTCGGCCATGTTGTGTTGAGTCACATCCCATGACTTTAATTGACATTTTACCAGCTGCTGCAGTGAGGTTACCTCAAAGCAGTTGAATCATTTGGATGCATTTTGTTTTTTTGTTTTTCATCCCGGAGCAGTTTGATCCAGAGCTCTCCTCCCGACAGTTCGGAGTGGAGGTTTCTCGCCTGACCAGCGACGAGAGGACGGTTCCCCTGGTGGTGGAGAAGCTGATCAACTACATCGAGATGCACGGCCTGTACACGGAAGGAATTTACAGAAAATCTGGCTCCACTAACAAAATTAAGGAGCTCAAGCTGGCGCTGGACACAGGTTCGTTTTGCCACCTGACTTGTAAGTCCTAACAAACGTGAGTGAGGAGGGGCAGGATTTAGGTCTGGTTGTTAAACACTGTGTGGTTTTCATCCTCCTGGGTACCCTACTGATAGATGTGGAAAACATGAATTTAGACGACTACAACATCCACGTTATCGCCAGCGTTTTCAAGCAGTGGCTGAGAGACCTGCCCAATCCACTGATGACGTTTGAGCTGTATGAGGAGTTTGTCCGAGCCATGGGTGAGTGATCACTAGATACTGTCCACGTTTATAAATTTAGACTATTATTGATGAGCTTTAGCAGTAAGTAGTGATTTGTCTTGTGTGTGTGGTGCTTTAGGTTTGCAGGATAAAAAGGAGACGGTTAGAGGAGTTTATTCTGTCATCGACCAGCTCAGCAGGACTCACCTCAACACTCTGGAACGCCTCATGTTTCATCTGGTCAGGTAAGAAACTGTTTTATGATGTTGCACCCAGCCTTCTGCAGTACCTTTCAAAGACCCTCAGGACCGACTGAGTCAAAGGCATTATTGAGATCTACAAAGACCATGCACCAATTAAAGTTTTCCTTTTTTACATTTCTGCTGGACTCGTCCAACAGAAATGTAAATAGCAATGTAATGTGGCTGGATATAAGGTTTTAAAACTTGGTTAGATGGACATTTTTTGCAGTGCATTTATTTTTGAGAAATTTTATAAGATCCAGCTGCCCCATTTCCCAGCCTGTGTGTTGTCAGATATATTAAGTTGAGAAAAAGAGATTGTGGAGCTAAACGTGGCTCTGACAGCTGAAAAGTTACATCAAAGAGAAAACACAAGTTGGCTTTCCTGGAAGAAGAAAACACTTTCTGCATCTAAAGCTTCTGTTTTATGTTTCAAATCAGTTTTTAGTTATTAACCAAATAAACCTGTCTACAGTCAGGTGATTAATCAAACTGTTAGACCTGAATAAAGCTTCGTCCCAACTGATTAACATATAAAATATCTCATCAAACATTTAACGGCTTCTTTTAGGATCGCCCTGCAAGAAGACACAAACCGGATGTCGGCTAATGCCCTGGCCATAGTTTTTGCTCCCTGCATCCTCCGCTGTCCTGACACCACCGACCCTCTGCAGAGCATTCAGGACATCAACAAGACGACCGCGTGAGAACTCTTTCTTTGTCAAACTCTCCTCTGCTGTCTGCAGTCAGGGACAGAGAGGAGAAGTGTGTTTTACTGGGAGCACATGAAATGTTTAATGTGAGAACAATAAACTAACAAGATCATCAGATGGATGAATGAAAACAGATTTATTTTGAATGAGAAGAGGAAATAACAGAACAGCCTGTGTTGTGTTTAAATGTTCACAACATTAACTAGACAATTTGCATTTCCTGTGAAAATGAAGTGTGAATGCTTAATGCTGAAAGATTTTCACTGAGTCAACAGGCCTCCCCTAAAACAGATCTGTGATCTCAATTTGCCTGGTTAAACAACGGTAAATAAAAATAAATAAATAAAGCTGAAACTAGGCTAAAATAGTTGAAAAAACAGCTGAAATTAGCACAAAGAAATTAGCTAAAAACACAGATAATTGCTGAAATTGGCAGAAAACAGCTGAAATAAACAAAAAAAGCTTAAAGAAGCACAAAATAGTTAAAATATATTATATAATGGCAGAAAAGGTTAGAATGATAGCTAAAAAAAAACAGAACAAAGCTAAAATCAGTCAAATAGATGTCAAAGGAAGCTGAAATTAACACAAAAATGTTGAAAAGAAAACTGAACAAAAGTACAGTAAATATTTATTTATTTATATTTTGGAGGGCTTTAAAGATGTTTAAAAGAGCTCCATTCATTTTCAATGGGAAAAACATGGCTGAAAAAGCAAAATATATCAAAAATTAGAAATTACTGAAATACCAAGCGTCTTAGCCAGATTGTTCTGAAGGAGCTGAATGTTTTTGAGATATAAATTGCTGAAATAGCACAAAAATTGGGGAACGAGATATGTGCTGAAAAACATGCAGAAGAAAAATTATCTCACTAGAGAATGATGTTTTTATTCTGTTAAACTCTCTTTAATCTGCTTAGTTCTGATTAGGTGAACATTAAACAGCATGTTTTCTGTAACAAACTTGTTGTTCTGCTGACGTTCAGTGATTCTGAAGTGATTTTTGTCTCTTGCGGTCTCTCTCTAGGTGTGTAGAGCTGATCATTTGTGAACAGATGAATAAATACAAAGTGCGGCTAAAGGACATCAGCAGCCTGGAGTTTGCTGAGAATGAGGCCAAGTGTAAACTCAGCATCATTCGACGATCGATGGTAAGATCGAACCCTGAGTTCTGTAAAAACTTTAAATCTCCATCATTTCCTTCTTTATTAGCAGCTTCTGTCCTCCTCAGTTCCCTCCCTAACATGTCTTTTCCTTTACTCAGAGACCCGTACTAATAGCTGTTAGATTTATGAGCATTGCACATATTATGGTATGTATTACACACCTTGGATTTCATCCTCAAATCGTCCTCCTGTGTTGTGGAAAAGATTAGTGCAAAGTCATTTCCTCAACAACTCACATCTGTCTTCCTCCCAGAGCATGACTCATCACATTTTTTATGTGTTTTGTAATTGTCTCTTGGTTAATTGCATTAAAGCTGTCACATCTGATTATATTTACTTAATGTTACTTGACTTTGAAACATGCAAGGTCAAATTTTAAGTTGGGACATTGTGTAAAGTGTAAATTGAAAACAATTAAACCTCATAAACCCATATTTTGGTTACAATGCGACAGTAAATATATCAAATGTTTAATCTGAGAAATTGTACCTTTTTTTTCAAAATAATTCTAAATTTCATGGCTGCAACACATTTTAAAAATGTGACATGCAACAAAAAGCTGTAAAAGTACTGCGATGGACACAGTTCATCCACTAATAGCAGAACAAATTTTTTGTTTAGCTCATTATCATTTTTTTGCAGAAATTCAAAAATATTAGCAGACCCTTTAACATCCTGTAAATTCATTTCCAGTAATTTCAAGTCTAACACTAAGTGAAGTTCTCTCCCCATCAATCATGACATCCAGCATGTGATAATGCTGTGTCAGTATATGTTTGCTGACACAGCATAGAGTAGACAAACTCCCATACACATTATACATACCACATGTGCACTGCAAAGAATTCTGGGTAAACTTGTTGGGATTAATTTTCCATGTTTGACTGTTTATGTTTTTTAGTGTGAAAAGTGTTTCTTCCTTTTAATGTCCTTTTCAGGTGTGTTTTGACAGCTATGTTGAAGTCTTTGATGTGGGAATATAAAACAAAAATTATTAATGAAAAGTTAGCGTTAGCTTCTGCTACTTATTTTTTTTATTTAGATAATTAGCTTTGTTTTGTTTTATCCAGCAGATTGCCAGTTAGCAAAGCTAACATTATGGTTAGTTTTGCCCACCACTGTGTACAAATAAAATAACAGCTGGAGGAGCATTTGTCAACTATCGTAGTCTAGTCCAGTGGTTCCCAAAGGTGGGGTCGGGAGCCCCACTGTGGGTCCCAAAACATTAAGGTGGGGTCCTGAAAATATTTTGTTGTTACAAAAGAGTAAGGTTAGTGTACTTAAAACAGACAAAAATAGCATAATAAATATTGTTATTCTTGTTTATTTAATGTGAAAACAATGCTTATGAACCAACAACTGGGGGCACAGGTATCTGTTACTAGTATTTTGTGGGTCAAAAGCTGAAAAGTTTAGTAAACCCTGTTTTAGTCAGAGGACTGGATAAAAGCAAAGCATTTTAGAGTGGCTGAAGTAAAGATTAGCACTGGCAGAGGTTCACCAGTGTTCCTCAACAAAAAACTGGGAAGACTGATCGATCAATCATTTATAGTTCATATCATTTCCAAAAGATTTCAAGAATTATTAGAAATATCTGTGATCAAAGGTAAAGACTGAAAGTTGAGATTATAAACGGGTATGATTCTGGTATGGACATCACTGCATGAGCTCAGAAACACTTCAACAATTACTGTCTGTAAACTGCTTGCTGTGCAAACCACAAATGTGGGTTATACTCTTTCCTGTAAAGAAGCAGCCACATGGGAACACCATGTAGAATCACTACCTTCTTCTCTGGACCAAAACCCATGTAAAAAATAGTCACTCAGTATATCAGCATGTGATGGATTAGTGGTTAGCTCTGATGTCTCACAGCAAGAAGGTTCTGGGTTCAATCCCCAGTTCAGACCTGGAGTTTGCATGTTCTCCTCGTGTTTATGTGAATTTTCTCCCGGTACTCTGGTTTCCTCCCACAGACAAAAAAATAATTCATGTTAGGCTGCCTCCTGGCCCAGGCAGGCCTCTTTTGCAAAACAGATCTGTAATCTCAGTGGGATTAGCCAGGTTAAATAAAGGTTAATAAATACAAAAGGACTGAGGCAAAAACTGTCCTTTGGTCAGATGAATCAAAACAGGAAAATCTTCTTTGACTTCACTTCCCCCTTACAGAGGAGACTGTTATCAGTTAATAGTTCAAAAAGCCTGCCTCTCTGATCATATGGAGGTGCATTAGTACCTCAGGAAAGGCACCAGCAGTATAGAATAGTATGTATGTGTTTTAGTACATCATGAAGACTAGGGCTGGGCATCGAGTGTCGAGTATCGATTGGAACTAGAAATAACATGTCACAAAGTTCTACTAGACCTTAAAGCTGTAACATCAGCTCAGTAACCTGTTGAAGTTCCTGCAGCATCAGACTTTGGATATGTGAAGATGTGTTTTCATCAGATTTCTTCAAAATAAAGCTCTCTTGTAAAAGTGTTCACTGCAACTAATGTCCATCCAACCAAGTCTTATAATCTCGTTTTGAGACTAATAAACTAAACAAGAGCAGACTGTTAAAATATTAATCTTATTTCATTACTGAGTACACTTGTCTCATTCCACTGTCAGATTATTTCACTTAATTTAAGTGGGAATCTTCTGAAACCAAGTGTGAATTGTCTTAACTGCACCGGCAGATTACTTCAGATTACCACTGTGCAAAGTAAACTAATAACATTTAAATTCAGGTTCATAAGTTTGATATTTTTACAGTGGTTGATAATAGCCCTGTGAGGAAATCATAAAAAGTAAAAAGTTCATATAATAATAAAGAAAAAGTCTGGTTAGCTACCTTTTTTGAACCATGTAAACTTTTTTGACTCTACTTCTAAAACAAATAGGGAATCATTAGGAACCTGAATCATTCAAAAGCAAATGGTGCCCAGCCTAGCAAAGACCCAGGACTGTTAAACAGATACGATCCTACATCAGAGAAGAAAACACTACTTCCTTTCATGGATGTTTACAGACAGTTCCTACATGACTCCATAAATACAGCACCTTCATATGTTTCTGCCCTGAAGTTCACACACATTTTCTTCCTAGTAATTGTAAAGTTTTTCAGTTTTAACCTCTCATGTTTACTACGGTCGATTGTAAATACAATGTGGGTTTATGAGATATGCAGTTCAGTTTTTATTTACATTTTACACAACATCCCAACTTTTTTTGAGTTTAGGTTTTCAAAACAAACAGCTAACACCTTCACAGACTTAAAAGCTATTTAAAATAAAATATTTTCAGCAAACAGTGTTTAGATTGTTTTTGTCTCAAATAGAAATTTTAAAATAAGAAATGTTGCATAACATGATTATTTTTTTAGCGGTAAACCTTTTTTATTGATTTAGTTAGTTTTTTAAGTGAATTAGTAACATAAAACAAAAATATTGATACATTAACTACACTTCAAGGCAGCAGTTCTGTCGTTACTGTAAATACTGTTATCAGATTCTGCTGATACTCTTGTTTTTCTTTTATTATGTTTTAAGCTGGCAAATTCAGCTAAAAAGGTAAAGTTAGTGTACTGATGTGCTGTGATTTTCTCTGTGTTCTGTGCTGCTGTAGTGTTTTTGATCACACACCGATCAGTAAAGAAACGCAGTGATGTGACAGAAATAACTCGACTCGGAGATGATCCGCTGTTGTTTTGAGATAACGTTTGTCGTGGGTTTGCTCTCCAGGGAAAAGGCCCGGGGCGACGGCTGAGCTATCACGCACCTTCCCCTCCGGTCAGTCCTCGGCTGCCGCCCGCAGCCGATGCCGCCAGAGAGCAGAGCGTAGAAGAAGAAAAGGGAACTGAGTCGCTGGACATCTCCGAGCATCAGCAGGCCGCCATGCAGCAGGAAGAGAAAGTGCTGACGGAGCAAATAGAAAACCTGCAGAAGGAGAAGTACGGAAATCTGTTCTTGACTCGAAAAGACCTGGAAACCCATATCGGATTGTGTTCGTGGTGTAATCTGTGTTCTCCTTGACAGAGAGGAGCTGACTGTTGAGATGCTGACTCTGGAGCCACGAGCATCAGATGATGAGACTCTGGAGTCGGAGGCCTCTATCGGCACAGCTGACAGCTCTGAAAACCTCAATGTGGACTCTGAGGAACCCACTTCAGACTTCTCTGGTACGTGGCTGTGCAGCAGGCAGGGTTTTGAGAAGGGGGTCTCAGCTGTCACTAGGTGGGAGGTTCCTGTTTGTGGCAGGACGTATAAAAATTAAGCTCAGTCAAAATGTCCAGAAAGAATAAACCAATCGTATTACAGACAGGAGATGTGAACTGCACAAAATGTCAAGTCAAATTATTTTTACCTGTTCACAATAATGTTACTAATTGGAACCTCCCATTGCATGACTGCAGAGACCCCCTACTTGAGGTTTTAGTTGAAGCTGTATAAAAGAATAAAGCTTGGTTCTGGTTACAGAGAGGAGTCCGGCGCTGGCTTCCCTGCTGCCTCGCAGAAACGACGGGCAGAGCCACCATCGCCGCGCTCGCCGCCCGCAGCCCGACAGCCTGGACTCTGCGGACTCCTCCTCCACAATTTCCTCCTCCTACTCCTCTTCATCGCACTTCCACCCATCGCCGTCCTCCTCCTCGGCCGCCTCCCAGCGGTTCCGGTTCCACTCCCACTCCAAAGCTCCGGGCCAGCCTCAGTCCTCTCGAGCCGCCAGCTTCGACAGCAGCCTCGCTGGAGAGCAGGAGGGCACCTCCGGCGAAAGGCCCCAGTTTACGAGCCGCGGCACATACAACCCAGAGAAGGGCAAGCAGAAGCTGAAAGGGGCGAGACATTCAGCAGCCAAGCACGCGAGAGAGGGCGAGGGCCACGCCGGGGACCCCCCTGACATCCCCCCGCACCTGGTACTGTACGGCAACAATGAATTCATGGTATGAAGGACACCAGGACCACCAAGCACTCGCTGTTCAGCTCCCAGGCAAACATGTTCAGTCTCAGCAGGTCTTTGAATCAATCATGCTTCGCCTTTCCTCGTTAAATCCTGCAGAAGAAGTGCCGTGCCCGGTGAATCAGGAGAGCTCCTCTGTCTCCACCCACGCTTTCACAGCTCCTCCCTCAGCGCAGCGAGGAGTCGCACAGGACAGCAGGACGGAGAAAAAGCAACGCTGGAACAAGGAGAGGACCCCTCAGCATCAGGGAACGTTACAGAGGTGGAAAGCTGAGAAAGCAGATGTCGTCCGGTGATGTTCCGGTGGACTTTAAGCTCAGAGTTATTATTCGCTGCTTTATTAGTTTACAGTTGATAACAATCAGTGTGAGCAGTGGATGTTCTGTTATTTACAAGATTATGTTTCCTTATTTAATAAATTTATTATCACAGAAATGCTTTATAATAATATACAAGTATAAATACTGTACAAAGCTGGAACACCAGCCTCTGCTGGGTAGTTGAAGTTAAATATTTCTTTTGCTTTTTTTTTTTTTGGCTATCCTAGATTACGGTGTTCACATTTGAGCAGTGAATGCTACGTGTGTGTGTGTGTGTGCGTGCTGATGTGCTGGGCGCACATGTGTGACTGTATGAGTGTGAAAGACAAAAACCATTTCATGTGTTTTAAGTTTCTGCTGCTTCTCTCCCTGTTTGAGGAGAACACCGCCATCAAAGGGACCAAGTCAGCTGGTGTGTGTGTGCTCCAGCCCAGCTCTTTGAGAACGTCACGTGTTCAAAGACGTGTCTGCATCCTTCTGCTTCACAGCCATACGACACTTAAAGCAGTTCAAGTGTACAGAGCGTTGAACAAACGCCATTCTGTTGTTGAAATCTACCGTTGCCTACCCACTCCCTCCTGTCTCTGAACTGTTTGCTCAATAGCAACAAAGATACTGCATAAAATCATTTTGTCTTGTCGTTATTCACGAGTCTGATTAGTTTTTGTGTGTTAATTTAAATGAATGTTGCTGCTTTTCAACAGTGGTGGACTCAGTTCTGCTAATCACAAAGCTAACCTTTTGTTTAGCACATTAGCATTTTTGCTAATTTTAAAAATGGTTAGTGGACCAATTGGCCTCTGCTAAAATGTAGCTCTGCTGATGAAAACAAATATCCCCTCTCACATGCAGCGCTGCATCATGTGCCTTGTGTGTATCTTTAGCATTTTGTGTGTCTGCTGTGTGTGCTTTTAGTTCACACCACTTTGTACAATTTGTCTACTTGATGATTCAACTGCTTGTGGTTTTAACTGTTTGGTGGATGTGGAAATGTTTTTATGTGCTTTTAGCAAAAATTCTAACATTTCTGTGGACACCACATGTCTGGACCTTGAGTTATCAGTTAGCATAGGCCTCTGCTCTTTTTCTTTCATGTTTAGCATTTGGAAAGCTAATTATTTAGCGTATTGGTGATTAGCAAAGCTAAGATTTTAGTTAGCTGTGCCTACCACTGCTTTTCAAGGCAGCCGTAAAATAAATTATGTAAAAAGAAATCTGCTCTAATCATAGTTTACAAACACAAACAAGCATTAAAACATGCAGGACACTGGCCCTTGAGGACACCACTGTTTTAAGAGGTTTTCCTGCTCCAACACACCTGATTCAGTGACTGAATTAACTCTTCAAATTGTGCAGAAGCTGTTAATCATCTATTCATGCAAATCAGGTGTGTTGGAGCAGGAAAACTTCTTAAACATGCAGGATAGCAGGCCTATATGAACAGTTTGACAGCCCCATGTTGCAACCTTTGAAAACTTTTATATTTAGAAATATTTAATCAATAAGCTGTCTTTTTGCTGTTACATAGATTAATATACATGTTAAAACCGATTGCCTAAAAGAACGGTCCAAAAACATTTCAGCAGCTGACCCACAAAATAAATAGGAAATGAAACAGTTTTGTTTTTTAAAGAAGGATTAATAATATTTGTATATCCATTCATTACCTTCCTCCTATCAGGGTCACGGGGGTCACTGTGTGAGGGGTGGGGGTACACCCTGGACAAGTTACAAATACAAGATTTGTATTTATTTAAATTTTTCAATTTACATTGTGTAGCCTGCACAATATTGGGTATGCATGATTGCGACCATATTTATTGTGATGAATCCACATTTTCTTCACTTCTGTCATCATCTAAACCAGGTGTAAACATCAAGCACCTGCAGCAATCTGTTGATTATGTTGTAGCCAAAATGTTTGAGAATGACAGAATTGTCACAAAGTTTGTTGATGCAGTTTTTATTATAGGAATTTGCATATACTTATATCAAGTATATCTGCCAAAATAATACTGTGGCAGCAAACTTGTGATAATGTCATTTTCAGCAGGTATTCTTTCATCCAAGTGTTCAAGTCTTTGTCATATGTATCTCCGTTGTTAACCCATTCAGTTACTTCTGCTTCTGAGGGTAAACAGGTGGTTGTTGGCAGCTGTTTTCAAACTTTACATTTCAGGACATTGATAATCATTGATAAGACAAAATAACTGTGGTAATTTATTTATTTACCTCTGATGAGGTTATGTTTTTGATAGAGTTGGTTTTGTCTGATCACCTGTGCAAAAAAATACTCAAAAGGTTATGAATGAATATGAAATATGTTCAGGCATGGGGTTGTCACAGAGAACTGATTTAATGTTGGTGTTGATCTCTCTCCTTGATCTGACACAAACAGAAGAACAGAGCCAGAGGCTGCTTTTCTCTGATGATGTCCAGCTGTGACAGCCAATCACAGCTCAGCAGCTGCATGCTCTTGTTTGCATAACCTGGGGTCTTTGCAGTCTGCGCTCTCCAAATACTTTTAGTTTGATGGTTAGATTTTGGGGTGAGTAGCTTTAACACCACTCTGTAGGTACGAATGCATGTTGTGACCGGGTCACAGGTCATTCGCTACAAATCCTGAGGTTGCTAAAGATAATAAAGATGGTTGCATGGATTGTTCGTAACTTACAGGGATTTTCCTCTATTTTGCAGGCATATGAACGTAAAAGGGCAACGTCTGAGCCTGTAGGATGTAAAAAGAAAACAAATAAGGTTAAATAACCATCTCCCAACCTGCTTAGCCGCTAGAAATAAGTTCCCCACCTCTACCTGTCCTCATTGCCCTGCTCGTCTGTCCTGCAGGTTCTGGTGTCTCTGCCCCCTGTTCTGGATTACCCCCCTGGCCAAATATGACCCAGATCTTTTCAGTATTTGGTAAATGTATAACCTTGTGTAGCTTTATCAAAAATTATGACCGTGGAAAGTAAATTTCATTATTTTCTTCAATAAACATTATAATTGTCATATTTGGGTTGTTGTAAATGAGTAA
>JARVGW010000322.1:25090986-25101710 GCA_031762495.1 Anablepsoides rubrolineatus
ATCGGCCATTTCTCAAAGTTGCAATATCGGAATAATATCGGAAGTGAAAAAGTTGTATCGGGACACCCCTAATAGTTTGCATCTTTGTGTAAGGTCTCTATATTTCTGCTCTCTGAGTCTTCTTCCAACAGTGGATTGTGGTACCTTCACCCCTGAACTGTGGAGGTCATTGGTGATGTCACTCAGGACATTTTAAATTGTTGTGCTCGCTATGCCCAATATTTGTCCAATGGCTCTGATTGATTTTCCTTCTTTTCTCCCATAGACAGCTCTCTGGTCTTCATGTTGGTTAAAAACTTACTTTATAGGTTTAAACCCAGGCCAAAAATTAGACTAGTCATGCAGAGTTATGTTTGAACAATCAACCTTGAAGGCAACACCTGGTCAATAAGAAACACCTGTCAGTCACATGTTACAGCATACATCATGCTGTATGTTTGATTTGATCCAGTCAGAGGGGCTGTAGATTTATAAAGAATGAGAACCACCTTGTTCTAAATAAAATAAATAAATATTTTTAAAGTCATTGTCTGATGTTTAAGTCCTGACTCAGTAAGTAGTCTGTATTTTATTATTTAATGAATTTGGTTCATGTTTTTCCATCAAAACGCTGCAGTTCTGAGCTCAGTTTGTCCATCATTTTTCAGGCGACTGCAGCAGCAGCTCAGGCCGACCTGCTCAGGCAGCAGGAAGAGCTGGAGAAGAAAGCAGCTGAGCTGGACCGCCGGGAGCAGGAGATTCAGAACAGGACTGCAGGCAGCACCAACCCTGGAGGTAAGAGCCTTCACTCGTTACGTGTGAACTATGTTTCATCTGTCTGCTTATAACCAATCATTCAGTGTTGGAATCTGATTTTCAGCCAAAGAGAACAACTGGCCGCCTCTTCCAAAGTTTTTCCCCATCAAGCCCTGCTTCTACCAGAACTTTGAGGAGGACATCCCAGAGGACTACCGCAGGATGTGCAAAAGAATGTACTACCTTTGGATGTGTACGTAAATCTGTTGCTCTGTTTAGACGAGTCAGTCTCCATCAAAACTGTCTCCTTTAATAATCATTATTTTATTATTTTGTTCTCAAGTTCACAGCTCCACTCTGTTCCTCAACGTGTTGGCTTGCCTGGCCTACTTCACTGCAGACCCTAAGAAAGGGGTAGACTTTGGTTTGTCCATCCTCTGGTTCCTCCTCTTCACCCCGGTGGCCTTTGTCTGCTGGTATCGACCCGTTTACAAAGCTTTCAAGTAAGCTGTCCCAGCTCAACTTTCATTTTTCTGACCTACATCACGAACAGGACTGGATGTAACTGATTCTATACGAGTAATTTTAAAGTTTACTGTAAGTATAGATCAGGGCTATTCAACTAAATCACTCTGGGGGCCACAGTTACTGCAGGTCAACAGCTCGGGCCAAACATCCAGCAATTAAGGTCATTATGTAAATAAACCAAGTATTACAAAGATCTGTTACCTTTTGAAATAGTTTATTTTGCTGTATTTAATCATGAATACAACATACAGAACCCTATAAAAGTAGTGATAATAAATAATATCAAAAACAAAAAGAACACAGTATGCCTCCTATTTGACACAAATATTTTGACATCTCTGACTTG
Source organism: Anablepsoides rubrolineatus (assembly GCA_031762495.1). NCBI lineage: Eukaryota > Metazoa > Chordata > Actinopteri > Cyprinodontiformes > Rivulidae > Anablepsoides > Anablepsoides rubrolineatus. Next base: position 25,092,596 of record JARVGW010000322.1, read on the forward strand.
CCAAATTTTAAAACCAATTTTGTTTTCACTTTCATAGTTTTATCTTCAAGTGCTTGTAGTTTTAACTGTCTTAGATATTCCTAGAAATTGTTTGTACCAGCTTGTAGCCAGGATTCTGATGTTTCTGTAGATACCAAACATTTCTATGTCTAACTAAAATAACTTGTAATAATTAAAGTAGAAAACCGAGGGTTTGGGCTTAAGAGATGAATGAACCAATTGGTGGGCCGAACTTTGTTTAATAGCCCTGGTATAGATTATTTTAGTCTTGAAGGAAATCCCTCACTACTTTGTGTGCTGCATGTTGGCTCCTTTAAATCTTTGCCTCAAACATTTAGAAATGGATTCTTGTTAGATAAAGCAGAACTTGGTACATCTGATCTTGATGTGTTGATGTCTAATACCCAACTGTGTGCATGACATGTACATGTGCATGTCTAAGCAGTGGTGCAACTTTATCTTTGAATCAAAATTGTCGCTTTTGTTTTGTGCACGTTACGCAAAGATAAAAACAATCATGGCTGCAGGTAAACTTCTGTAGATGTTCATTTAGATCAGTGGAGTCCAAAGTCGGTCCTCAAGGGCCGGTGTCCTGCATGTTTTTGGGACTGCCCTGGTTCAACACAGCTTACTTAGTAGGCCTCTGCAGACCTTAATGGCATACTGAGGAGACCTACTAATTAAGCACTCTTTTGGATTCAGCTGTGTTGAACCAGGGCAGCTCCAAAAACATGTAGGACACTTTGGACACCACTGATTTAGATGATAAACCTTGAGTTTGAACAAACATTTTTTACAAGAAAGAATTATTGCAGATCAGTACAAAGTTCTTCAGGGTTGGACCCTCTTCATCAATGGTGTCTCAGACCTGAATATTTAATCTGAAAATGTTGCAGTTAGTAATTACATGACAAGCAAGTATAACATCTATTTCTTGTCCTCCGCAGGTCAGACAGCTCCTTCAGTTTCTTCTTCTTCTTCTTTGTGTTTTTTATGCAAGTGGCGGTCTACATTATCCAGTGTGTGGGGATTCCCTCCTGGGGAAACAGGTCAGTGGGGCTGAAGACAAACCTCTTTAGTTTCAAGGTGTGGCACAGGCAGGTGCTTATTTCAGCAGCGAGTCCATTGTTCACCAGTATTATTAATAGATTATTCAGCTGTGTTTTATTTATCTTTTCTTGTGTTTTGATTTATTTAAACCCTGAGAACTGATGTTTGGATATGATCTTTTTAAATGTCTGGAGCTTTATTCTTTGGATAAATAAGCCTTCAGTTTGACTAACGTCATTCTTTGTGTTTTAAGCTCCAGGGAATATTATGCGTGACTGTGTTATCCTGTGTTTGACAGTGGCTGGATCTTGTCCATCTCTGTGATCGGTACAAACCTGGCAGTTGCAGTGATAATGATGGTAGTGGCTGGGTTTTTCACTGTAAACGCTGTGCTGGCTGTCATCCTGCTAAAAATGGTAAGTTTATGTACAACACGTGTTGTCTGTTTTCTACTCAGCAGGTATTTATTTTAATGTCAGGTAATTACATTAAATTTACTGTAAGGTGTTTCTGTGTAAGGTACATGTTTCTAACCAGTGGTGGGCACAGCTAACCAAAACATTAGCTTTGCTAACTCATAATCTAATAACTAAACACTAAACCGCTGAACATGTAAAAGAAAAAAAAAAAAAAGCTAGCAAGACATCTGTCAGTCTGTGTCACGTCTTCTGCTGAGGACTGGTGGGCCTGTCAAACCTGTTGATGTACGTGTGTTTCTATTGGTTGATTTGAAAGTAGGCGGGGTCACCTGTGGCAATTCAGCCAATTTAAACCAGCGTTAAAACCCTGCCTAACACAGATGGACACATGAAGATGAAGACAAATTAAATTAAAGTTTTTCAGGCAATTTGCACTTTATTTACTCTATAAATAAAGCCCTTTGTGAAAATGCATGACTATAACTATGCTGTAACTATAATAACTAGTTCTACTATAGTTTTTTTAAATATGTAGGGAACCCTACATTATTCTCTCATTCTGATCTGGGTCAGAACTAGTAAAAGGGTACAACTTGTGTTGTTTCCCACTGATAAACTGAGCTATTTCTAAATACAACAGGGGTTCCCCTACAAATAGGTTTAATATGTATGACCCATCAGCCTGGATTTATTTAAAAACAATTTATAATATCAAGTTTTAAATTATATTTTTTACAAATAATGAAACAGTTCAAGCTGTTGAACAGTTTAAATATTTGGTTTAAATCTTGATGATTGAGTTTATATTTAGTCAAATCACACACAGAAATAAATAAAAAAACTCATTTAAACCTGTTCATACCTACCAACCTATTTCTACTTGTGCTAATTAGCTGTTAGCGGACTAAAGTTGGTAAAACTCAGTTAAGCAGAAGGTAATTGGCTCACTAGTTTTCAAAGTTAGTGAAAAGGCTAATCCACTAAAAGAAAAAAGAGTTCCTCTATTATCAGAACCATACCCACCATTGTTTGTAACTATCCCTGTTTTCAGTAAACTGTTGATTAATGGCAATAAACTAAAATACAGTAGATTAATATGAATAACTGAAATTCATGTCTTTAACATACATTATTGTCTTTCTGCCTCTAAAATATTGATTCCAACTTACTGACACTACATGATGAAAGTGTGAAACATAAAACTGAAAAGTTTAATCAACTAAGAAGAATCTGTTAAACAGTTTTCAGAAGATACTCAAACTTTTTCCAGACTTACAGCCTTCACTGTTTTAATTTCAGGTCCACGCCAAGTACAGGAGGACAGGAGCAAGCTTCACCAAGGCTCAGGAGGAGTTTTCCAAAGGAGTCCTGACCAATCGAACCTTCCAGAACGCTGCAACATCTGCTGCCACCACAGCTGCCCAGGGAGCCTTTGACCAGAACCAGAGAAGCTAGGCTGCTCCCACCTACATGGTGCCTCAGACAGCAGACCAAAACATGCACTCAAAATTATGAAGTAGTCTATAGGGACACGGGTTTGATTATTTTATGAAAATTTGCCAAAGAGGAAATAACTTGTTACAAAAACAGGCATGAGAAGGTGTCCCATTCTCCTCCTCTAGAACAAAATTTGAAATTGTGGGTATACAGGAAGGTATGTAACACTTTAAACACATCTTTATTATTAGGATTGCCCCAATTCTTTTGAATAGGAGAGCAGAGAAGCATTGGCGAAGCCATGCTCTCTGCCTCCATTCAAAAGAATGGTGGCAACCTATTACTATTCCATCCTAAACTGGACTCTTTATTATTTATTTGTGTTTATCTGTAACTTTTTTAGCAGAAGTACTGAAGGATTTAAATGATTAGAAACCATTCTGAGGGAGGCGGGTATTTTTGTTTTAAAGTTTTCTAACAGGAGTCGATGCACAAACATCACACAGGAGCCTTTAGAATAAATAATGCATGCAAAGCTTGACTCTTTTTTTAAAAAGAATCAATACTTGTCATGCAGAGCTTACAGAGTGGGTATTTGTTACACACTACAACAAACAGAGCCTTAAGAATCAAACTGTGCATGCAGGGTCTGGTTTATATCAGAAGCTGTTGTATAATCTGCATGTGTGGGCCTACAGAATGATGGGTGTGTCATTCTGACTTGAACTTAAAGCTGACCAAGTTTAATTTTATATTTTGTTTTGAAGATTTGATGTTTTAGGTAGCATTAGCCTGCACAAGCTAATGAAGGTAATGGGATGAAGGTCCATCTCTGCTCTGTTTTAACCAGCTGGGTTTGGATGGAGGGTCTCTAAATGAAGGTGAAAGTGGGAGTCGTGAAGCAGACTTATTTTTTCTGTTTTCACTGGTTACTAGTAAAACATTCAGATTTGATTAAGAAATGACACATTGTGTTAAAGAGCATTAAGAACAATAATTGCACATACATGTTGAATGTAGTTACTATTTAATGGGTGTTTGGATTTTTTGCTCATCTTTGCATGTAAATATCTAAAACAATTTTTTTTATTTTGTTATTGTAACACTGAATTAGACTGTTAAATCAGTGCCTTTTAAGCAGGTAGTGTTTTTTTTGTGTGTGTGCGTGGGAGTTATGAGTCTTTAATCTGCATAATGAGCATTAAAGTGTGTTGTACATACATGCTACATTATTTAAACTTTATTCACTGGATGGGTGTTGCTCTGAACTGGTTCTCAGTCTGAACAAGCAATAAAATGGTTTAAGTAAAGCCTTTAAGACTCTTTTATGCTGCACTGACTGGATGCTTTATCCACATTGATTTGTGACACAGATATGGTTCTGAGCCAGTCATACAGAAGAATGACATACCATATGCTGTTAAAAGAATAAAGAAAGATCTGATCATACATGTTTATACTGGTATATTGAATAGTGTAGTGTTTTTCAACCCTGCTCCTCAAGACACACTGCCCTGCATGTTTTAGATGTTTCCCTGCTTCAACACAGTTGATTTCAATTGATAACTGATTAGCAGGCTTTTGATAAACTGCAATCATCTGAATCAGGTGTGTTAAAGCAGGGAGACCTCAAACATGCAGGACAGTGTGCCTTGAGGACCAGGGTTGAAAAACACTGGACTAATGAACATAAATACAAGACATTAGTTTAAAAAGCCTATGTAAAAGAAGAAACATAATGGGCAACCTTTGTATTTCATAAAATGGAGCAAAAAAACTTAAATTTGCCACTGCTCATGGATACCCACTTGCAGCTTTGCCAAGGCTAATTTTGAGTATTAGCACAGTAAATAATACTTTAAATCATTTTTAAAAATCACTTTTGTCATTTTCATTTCAATGTGTATTTGTCACTTTACTTTTGACATTCTTTTTCAACCCCTTTACCTAATGTTTCTAGTTCAAAAATTGTTTTGACAATAACAGAGTACCTGTAAAACTATTCAGGGGTGGCCACTAAAACGCTAATAGGGGAACTAATTTCCTAATTAGTGCTTTAGGGCTTTTTCTAATTTATTATTTGATCAGCAATAGTTAAATTTATAGGCTAAATTTAGAAGCATTAACACTTGAAATGTTTTTGATCAACATTAATGTTAGCAGGTGACAGCAAGCTGTCACTTATGTTCAGTTATCAACTAGATGACAATATATTGACAATATATGAACCCAAATACAGCTGTGGAATGTCAATGATAAGGTCTTTACAGAGCAACATGGCAATTTCTGACTCATGTCTGTTGAATGTTCATGGGTTAACTGGGTTATTTTAGTGCTTTAGAATTAGCTTTTGCTAAAACTTTTCAGTGCATTAGTGCTTTGGAATTAGGGGACCTAAAATTTTGAGTTGGTGTTTTACGGCTAGTGCCCACCACTGCTTGTATTATAGAATAAATGTAAAACTGGGCTCATCTCAACCACAGAAACTTATTATTGTGTAAGTGCTCAACATTGTTTACATAGCTGCCATCTTTAATATGACTTCTTCAAGATGGAGTCATTTTCCGGACAAAATGCCTCGAGACCTGCGTAGCATGTCTAGTTAATTAAGTAATTTGTTGCCACCTTTGTCGGTTTGTTTTAGTCTGGGTGGGACTAAATATTTTCTTAGAGTCATAGAGGCCTATTAAAATACTAAATAGGTCTTTTAATTTATAATTTAGATACCGCCTGTCTGTAAACACTTCCGGATACAGTCGCCAGTCAGTAAGCTTTTGTAACCATGGCAACAGCTTCTACTCACCACCTCAAGATGGCGGACGAGGAGAGCACAACGGCGGTGAGTTAAAAAGCCAAACCTCCGTCACTCCTTCGCTGGAGTAAAACGTAATCTTGTCATTCAACCGTGTGAAGGTGTAAAACTGTCTGATGTGGTGAAACGGTTTGAGTATCATTATTTCTGTGTCCTGCTTGTTTAAACGCTGGTTGTTAGCCACCTGGCTAATCGATTAGTCGGAGCTTAGTTACTGAGCTGCAGCTAACTTTCGAGACTAATCTTCATTAACCAACTAGAACCTTAGAGATAGAGCTGCAGTCACTGTCAGGCGATAATAGTATAAATGGATCAGCACTGAGCAGATGTGTGTTGATGTACACTCCGTTAGCTTTTACTACACAATTATTTCACTATGAAATCCACGCAGGCTCAGTGCAGGCTGAGTTATCTGATTGATGTATGAGCTACAAAAATTTGTCTAATATTTAACTACGTTAAACAACATTTATAACTGCGTTCAAAACAAAGTATATAAGTGATGATTGAAGGATAACTTCTGGTATTACGCATGCGCACATCTAAGGGATGCTAACTGGTTTGTTGACGCTGCAGGAGTGTTTTCACTAACAGTGATCCATTTGTTGGGCTTCTCCTCTTCAACACACCTTGTTCAAAAGAATAAAATACCTGAAGAGTTTATCATCAAGTTCTGCAGCAGTCAGTTACCGCCCATGTAAATAAATCATTGTGTTGAGGCATAATTACTTACTGATTCTTATACACTTGTGTAATAACTTATTAACTTTTACTTTTAAAGTTTTTTTTCTGTGACTTATGATTTATGAAAAAGTAACCCTGACTGGAAACTCCTGATAGGAGCATCTCAAAGTACAGATTATCACCCTGTTCTTTAATCTGCAGGTGATCCAGGTGTTGTTCTCTCTGTGGAACCATGAACACATTTTAAAAACCTTTAGAGATGTTTGCTGAAGGCCTTGTCACTGTAACATTTGGACAACGTGTGAAAACAAGCTGTCTGCTGAAGATGGAACAAAAAAATACCGAAGTGGACATATTTTATCTAGTGACTTAAGTAGCTACTTTTCTGTGGGTGCTTTTTTATATATATAAAGTAGATCATAATTTAAATACCTTTTTTTGCATTGTTAGGGTGTACTTCAGAGAAATTAAACTGGCTCCATTTTTTATTCTCTTGTTTGTTGGATTTAATGGAACTCTTTTCAAAATGGCCACCAGAATACACATTTCGCCCTCTAACCCTTGTTTCTATGCCACGTAAACCCATGATCTTGGTGTCTAAACACATGTTTCGGCTGTTTTTGACCTCCTTCCAGGTGAATGAAAATATTGTACTAACAATTAGATTAAATATCTTACCTATTTGAGGAATTTAGTCAAAACAAAATTTTCAAAAGTCACCATAAATTGTCCAGAACATTATAGTGACAGGACCTAGAGCCAGTTACATGTGACAGCTGTATGGTTGTGTCAAGGCCTCATGAATCATAATATGACAAAACGTTTGAGAAATAGTAGATGTGAGTGGCATTAAACTATAGGTTTAAGAGACACTCTGAAATATTGTGTTTCAAAGCTTCTTAAAGAACTGCTGTGACATACATCCAGTACTACTGTACTCTAAAATACACTGAAAAACTGCTTATGTACTTTAATACTGTATATCCCAGCTAACATGTTTACAGTTTGTCATTCAGTAGACGCTTTATCCAAAGAAACTTTAAGGCGAGGAACAACACTCCAGCTTCAATAACTGTAGGAGAGTCTGCTGAAGCATTTAGATATAAACCTGTAGAAGTAACAGTTCAGATGGTGCAGGTGCTTAAATGCATTAAAAGTGGAGGTGAAGTATGTTTGACGTGTGATACGAGACAAGTCTTCATGCACAACATTTCAGCCAAGTTCAGTCTAATAAGATGTTCTCCTAAAAACAGAGGAATGATGAGTTTATTTGAGGGCAAACTAAACAGATAGAGAATGGCAAAACATCATAGATTAAAACACCGTAATTTATAGGAAATCTAAAGATAAATTATTGTTTACTTTTTTTTTTTTTTTTACAATTTTTATGTAATTATTGACAGGAGTTATTTATTGAAGTTTTTATTTGTTTATTTATTGTTTGTTTCTCATGTTTCAGCTGCCAGTTTCTACTGAAGCTAAGAAACGACGTGCACCTAAAGGTACTTTGACACACCTTTCATTTAAATAAAATGTTCACATCCAATCTAAACAGAGGCATCAGTGAAGTACAGATACTTTGTTTCTTTACTTAAGTAGAAATGTTGGATATCTGTACTTTACTAGAGTAATTATTTTGTAGCCCACTTTTTACTTTAACTACTTACATTTTAAAAATAGTTGTTTGTCTGGTTTTCATTCTGGCCTGTTATTGTTCAGATACATGGCACCTCCTGGACAAAGTGAATTTAACTGTGTTTGGATGAGCAGTATAAATGTATACCATTATGACACTCTGTTGGTTAGTTTGATCCATCACACCTGAACAGATCCCATCACACTGCAGCAGGACAGCAGACATACAGCATGTAGACTGTATGAACATAGATGTACAGCTGAAACAGGTAGACTGGTGCAGTGGTTCCCAAAGGTGGAGTCAGAACCCACTGTGGGTCCTGAAATATCAAGTCAGGGTCCTGAAAAGATTGTCTGAATTAATTACATTTTAAAATGACTTCTAACAACAATTTTTGCCTTATTTTTTATGAGTGTGGTTAATGTACTTAAATGGATAAAAGTGGCATAATGTATAGCATAATATTGTTACTAAGCTCTTGTTTATTTGATCTGATACCAATGTTTATCCCATTCAAATGAGTTGAGGGTACACGTCTCTGCTGCTGTTATTTTGTGGGTCAAAATAGGGCTGGCAATTAATCAGATTTTGATCTTGATTACGATTTGGTGCAAACCGCAAGTCAGTTTAAGTAATTCTCCCGTGAAAAACAATTACGAACAGACATTTGGTCACACGAGAAAAGGACAGGTTAAAATATGTGACGTGAGCTTTTATTTTAAAAAGTAATCAGAGAAAAGGAGAGGTTATGATATGTAACGTGAGCTCTTATTTTGAAAATTAATTGCACGGGAGGCGTGGCTGAAGTTCACCAAACGGGCGCCATGAGATGAGAGCCATGACACGGGAGTCTGCAGGCTGCAGCAATACCCGTCTCCCCAGAGTCCCATAGACAATCCATTGTAAGATTTTGGACATGCGCAGTAAGTCCCCAATGTTAAAGACTAGGGAGGCCTGTGGCGCAGCTCGTCACTGCCCCGCAGCTGACCTCACGCAACCTTAGCTGGTTACAGTACGTAAACAATGTCTTTCAAGCATCAGGATCTGATCCAGCATGAATCAAAACAGGTAAGAGAA
>JARVGW010000322.1:25101810-25115458 GCA_031762495.1 Anablepsoides rubrolineatus
TTTATGTACTAAAAATAAAAACTACATGACATTGTAATGCTTTTTTATTATTTTCATTTGTTTAATAAATACACTGGTGTGAAACAACTTAGTACATGTTTGATTGCTTTTTGAGATACGTCTATTTTGTAGTTGTAGCCCCCCCTGGAGAAAAATCCACCAGCCGCCACTGCCTGAAAATAGTCCAGATCTCAACCCAATTGAAAACCTGTGTGGAAATTGAAAAAAATGGTCCACAAGAAGACTCCAACCTGTAAAGCTGATCTGGCAACTGCTATCAAAGAGAGTTGGCACCAAATTGATGAAGAATACTGTTTGTCCCTCATCAAGTCGATGCCTCAGAGACTGCAAGCCGTTATAAAAGCCAAAAATGGTGCAACTAAATACTAGTGATGTATTTTGAATGATCTTTTGTTTATCTGTTTTTCATGATTCCATACTTTCTTCCTCAGAATTGAGTGATTCCATATTTTTTTCACTGTGCTTGGTCAATAAAAGTAACATTCACTGACTTCCACAATGTTTTCTCTTAATTTCTTTGAGTGTTCCTGAAAGCCAACAAGTTGCACTTTGGAATGATCTTATTATTGTGTCATGTTTTTGATCTGAGTTTGTTTTACAGAATGAAATGTCTGAATGAGTGCTCATCCAAGACTGGTGATTCCATACTTATTGCCAAGGGTTGTACTTTATTATTTACTGTCTGTGTCAGTTTAATGTTTGTTTTTGAGGCAACATTAAAGTGTCTTACTCTGGTTGGCCTGTAGAGGTCACCCTTACTCTTCTGTCTAATCAGCTTCACACTCAGCTGCTGGAGGATTATTAACAGGATGTTCTCTCACATCAGTTGTTCCTTCATTTTGCTGCCTGTAGATTGAAAAAAACACAATATGTTTCTCTAACTTATTACAGCTTTATGATTAAAAATTAAGCCCTGTGTGAAAGCACTTTGCTACTTGTAATATCAATTTAAAGTTCCCTGCAGTGATGGAAACCCTCACTGAGGTGTGATATGGTCAATAACAATAGTTCTTACTTATTTAAGGTGGGATAAGTGAGTTATTAAGTAATGTACACAGAGTATTACTCTTTCAAATAAGATTTGTAAAAGATATAGGTGTAAAACCTTAAAGCTTAGAGTTTGGATTTTAAGTTACTCGTGATTTTGAGCTCGTTAAAAAAGTTTCTTAGTTCTTTTTAAGGTCCGCAGAAGTTTTGGACTTTTTTATTTTTCTAAAGGAAACTGAAATCGACACGCACTGATGTGAAAAACCGCTAAAACTGAACTCCAGCAGTAATCGAAGGATCAAAGTTCCAAGAAGAAAAAGAAGCATCTTGTCACTCAAAAGACAAAAACTGGGGGAAAAATGTAATAAAAAGTTATTGATCCCAGTTTAATTCAGTCCACTGGCTCCTGCAGGTAAACTCATTCTGTATTTACCTTCATGAAATGCAGTGTGCTTTATTTAATGTACACACTGTGTTAATTATGTTGTGCACATAATGTGTATTAGAGTTGCTAGTGTGCAGCTCAGCATATTTACTGATTAACACCCAGAAGAGTCTGAAAAAAAAAACTGAACGTTTGTTCACTAAAAAACACATCTTTCAGATTTTCAGACTCAAATCTCAGCTCAAAAACATCTTTTCTCTTAAGATAGTGGACTTTGCTGATAAAAGAAAAGTATGGGCAGCCTAATGTGAGACTAAAAGACTTGACAAGATGAAGGGATTTCTGAATTTTTTGGGGGTAGAACTTCCAAAATAACTTTCATCCCATTTTTTTTAGCCTCTTCACATCTTTTGATCTCAGCATGCCTCTTCTCCACTCTTATCCTCTTTTAACACATGGCTGGCAACACAAGCAAAGGCAAAGCTGTCTTAGCTTTAGCCCCATCAAATGCAACAATGACAGAATTCCTGCATGTCTGGGGATGAAGTTTTACACGAGGCTGTATATGGGACACCTCATGCTGGGCTTTTCTTCTCTGCCTCTCTTTCCCTGTGTGTCACACACATGTTGTTTTCAGTGTCTTTCTCTTCATGCCGGAGCTCTGCAGGACCACAGCAGCATCCCAAAACACCAGAATATTATTGCCGTCTCAGCAGGAAAGAAAAAGCCGATTGGGGCTCTACAAATAGAGCCAATCCCAGTCTTGACGAGTCAAGCTCGTGGAACATGTTCATTTTGTTTTTTACGCTCCACGATGTGGAGGATTTTTATTTTTTTAAACCTTTGAAACAGACTTCATTTTTTCCAGTAGATCAGCAGAGTTCAGCTTGAAGCGCTGACAGATGAAAACAAAAGGAAACAGGAGGATGCTTTGGTGGGATTCACACTGTGTTTTAACACACTAATGATACAATCTCCCTCCACCAGCAATGTCACTGACAGACTCACAACTAGCTCTTTATTCTGCCTTGTATTGACTCCTATTTTTAGCCCTGGAGGGGGAGAAAAGAAAAGGTATTGGCTGTAAGATAACAGGATTATCAGAATCAAACCTGCTTCAGTTAGAATTACATTTGCCTCCTCGTGAAATGAAACGCTGCTCTCCACCGGGGGGGAAGCGTTTGGGTTTGGGTTACCTCACCCTCTCTGTACAGCTTTGCATTGTGCCGCTCATTCCTTCAGCCTCCTGCTTTCGTTCAGTCGCTCTCTCCGTTTCTGACACAAGCACCTGGCTTCCAAAAGACATTGTTGCCCTGGCAACAAGGAGAATATCTCAACCTGCCAAGATGTTAAAAGAAATATTAGTGTGGGGGGGTTAACAGCGCTTGTAACGCAAAACTTGCTTACAAATCCACATTTGGAGTCGGTGAATGGATTTTAGTTCAGCCCGGGGTTGGTTAAAGTCATAACATCTAAGTTAAGTGTCACATCAAAGAGTCGCTGCTGACTGCAGAGGAAGGCCTCTTCCTGGGTTATTTAGTCATCTGTCAGATTAAAATAAAAAAAGGCTGCATGCATACATATAACTGTTCAGTCTGAGCTGTCTGCTCCAAAGTGAAAACTGGCTAACAAGCAAATATTTCCAGTGTGTCTGGTGAATTGACTTAAATTTAGCGTGTGGATTTAGGTTGCAGTGTGTTGCTGTCAGATCAGAGACGTACTAAAGACTGCAAAAGGAAGGCACTTACAGAATGAATAATTCATCTGACAACAAGCAGAGACGTTGAACGAACGGCAAAACGCAACCAGCCTCAGATTTTCCTCAGATCTTTTCAGTTAATGTTTTCATCTCTTGTTTTTTTTTTCCTTCACCCAGCACCAGAGCTTCCTATTGTGGAGAGAAGAAACTGGCTGATCCACCAACACTATCTCCACAAGGACTATGAGACCTGTAAGGTAAAGTCTGCTCTTTCTCGTTTATATATGTCAGTGTGTCGTTGGTTTGTGTTTAAACTGCATTTAATGTATTTTTACATACTATAAGCTAGGGGTGTCAAACTCATTTTTACTGAGGAACACATAAGCGGTGGCCCCCCAAAGGACCAGTTCTAAATACAGTAACTTCATTTTCATGTTTAACTTCGACTAAACACATTGCCGAGCTGCTAACAAATGATAACTGAGCTCTACCTGGTATTTCCTGCATAGAAGCAGTGTTTAACACGTCCCCTTATAAACACTGAAAAGTACTTGTGTACGACTGACTAAATGGCTCGACACACGTGGAGTGACAAACGACAGCGATTAACGGCTGTCTTTGTAACCAGGGTGAAACCCGACACACGAGATGCAATAGCGACAGCAGCAGTTGTGAATCGCGCTCTTGTGTCGCTTGTCTTAACAGAATTTGATTGGTTCTTCTATTGCTTCATGTAAATGTTATTGGTGGTTCGCAGAAACAAAGGTGGGGGGTGCATTACGGACGTGTAAACTAAACAAATCTTGCGATGCTAATTATGTTGAAAAACAAACACACGCCAAGATGTGATTTTATGAGGAAAAACTTACTTAAGTTTGACAGAGCTAAAATAAGGTTGAAAATGTTAGCTAACTGCAGTGTGCAGCATACTCTCCGCTCACTGGTCAGTCAATGAAACCCTCAGTGATTGGTTGTAACGCCATGTGACAGCGACAAAAGTTGAACATTTTTCAACTTTCATATGTCGCGTCACAAGCTCGCGTGTGCACGTCTACGTGTACAAGCGCAGTACTTCACATGCACGATTTTCACCGGTCGCATGGAGGAGGGCAAGCGTTTGTCGCCTCATTGCACAAGTTCCATTGGAAATGAATGGAGAGCGAGCGACGTCGCCTCCTGTGTGTCAAGCCCTTTAATGTGAAATAAATACAGAAATACTATTACAAGTAAAAATAAGAGAGTTTTACTCACTGTTCAGTTGTTCCCACTGGAGGAGCGTTCTAGTTTAAATTTTTGATGTATAAGTGGGAAATTCCCACTTCCAACCAGTATTTTTAATCTTATCTTCTGCTGTGAATTCATAAATTATCTTAGTGTAGAAAATGTAACAGTAGTTTAAAAAGTTATATAATTAACCCAAATATTTTGTAAGCTTTAGAAAGGTGAGAACCCCCTCACCCATAAGAACAACTTTACTGTGACTTTATGGTTTATTTCATAACTCAGTTTATTTATTTTTAATCCAATTTATTTATCTTTTATAAATGTTTGTGATCATAGCAAATAAAATGATGACTTATGTTATACCAGGGGTGTCAAACTCTGTTCCTCGAGGACCACTATTCTGCATGTTTAAGAAGCGTTTCTGCTCCAACACACCTGATTTGCATGAATGGGTGATTAACAGGCTTCTGCACAATTTAAAGAGTTAATTCAGTCTGAATCAGGTGTGTTGGAGCAGGGAAACCTCTCAAACATGCAGGATAGCTGGCCTCGCAGACCAGAGTTTGACACCCCTGAACTATAACATACGGTGGCTGACAGATGCAAAAACTCTGCAAACACATGAATGATGCAAACTGCACAAAATAGACAGAAGCAGAAATTTACAACCATGAAACCAAGAGCAAAGAAAAAATGTAGCAAACACCAAAAACACAACAGCTGCAAGTAAGAAACTCTGCAAACTCACTTCACAAAACCGGACTGTTGGTGAAGAGTTGTTAAATTCCATTTCCACTCCAAAATGTCTCAAAACGGTTGTGGAGGTTTTCAGTTTCCTTGTATGAATTGCAGAGGCTCACAGTCTTGTTGCTTGAGTTCTGAACAAATTTTCTGTCAAAGTGGTTTGAAAGTTGTTGCAGGCATCTCGGCCTCGTTCCTGATTCTTCTCAATTTATTATCTGGGATATCTAGAGCTCTAAAGTTGTATTTTGACACTTGCACAGGAGCTTTACTTATGACAGAAAACTTCCAAAGCTACAACCCTAAATGTCCAGGTATAAAAAAACACAGTGTTGATAAATAATAATAAAAGCACTGGTGCAAATCTGCCTCTTTCTTTAAAGTGTACACAAGTAGATTTAACCAGAAACATTGGAGCAGCTGTAAAGGTGTGTGTGAAGTGGGTGAGGACAATGTTTTCAACAGGTACAGTTTTCAAGCTGTGTGAACAAAAAAAAAGGGGGGGTGGGGTCTTAATAGTTGTCTGTGCTTGCTGGTTGTTTGATCCCAAACACTCAGAATTGACAGAAGCTGAAAAGACGCCTGCTTGTTTTAGCAGTTTTGAGTCAATACTTACACTAGTTGTTAATCTGTGGTTTTAACCTGAACTTGTTTTGTAACTTTTATCACATTGATCTGAAATATAATTTCATTCAGCACATTAAGCATAATAGTCATTGGTTTTAGTCCACAGAGCTGAATTTATTGTGTTTTTGTAGGTGATCATCAAAGAACAACTACAGGAGACCAGTGGAATGTGTGAATATGCTATTTATGTTCAAGGTGAATAAATCCTTTTACTGGAATCTTTTTGTCACACATTTGTCATGTTAATTAATCACTACATCTAACAAAACCTCAGTAAAATCTGTGTCAAAAGCTCCACAGCTTGTCTGCTGCCACCACAAATGTGTTTTTAGGACAACTAGAACATTTGATCTTAAATGTCTTTTGTTTGTTTTTACTCAAATAGATGATGATCCTCTTTTTTTCACTCATGTATTTTTTTTCCTCTCAGCACTGATCTTACGTCTTGAAGGAAAGATCCAACAGTCCTTGGAGCTGTTTCAGAGCTGCGCCATCCTTAATCCAAACAGCAGTGACAACCTAAAGCAAGTGGCCCGGTCCCTGTAAGTCCATAGAGTCAAGTCTGTTTGACAAACGTGTCCTAAACACAACAAACCTGCTAACAAGTTCAGAACTGATATTTTATTGAGAAAGTGAAAACAAGGTAACATCTGAGGGATTGTTTTTCATTATTAAACTCTTAGCATGCAGTTATACACTGCATTCCAAATTACAGCAGAAGGATGTTCCACATTATTAAGCAGACCACCATTTTCAAGCAATATAAATGAAAGAAAGGATCTCTGCTGCCAAAAAGCATATAAAAGTCTATGCCTCAGACAAGAAAACCATAGATGTTTCACACAAACTTAAGCCTGATCATCGTACTGTGAAGAGATTTGTGGCTGATTCAGAGCCGTGTCTGTTCAGATGAAGACACAACAAGGAGGATTTCTGTCAAATACATCGGAGAGCAGCTGCTAAAGTGCCATTACAAAGCAGCTAAGAGATTTTTAAAGCTGCAAGCCTCTGGAGGTCTGAGAACATCAAGGTGTAGGATCCTCCAGAGCTTTGCAGTTCTGTTTAAACCTTCTATTCAGCCAACCCCCTAACCAATGCTCACAAGTAGAAACAGCTGCAGTGGGCCCAGAAATACAGAAAGACTCATTTTCAAACAGTCTTGTTCAGTGATGAGGGCCGTGCAACCCTGGGTGGTCCAAATGGATGGTTAGTGGACGGCCACCATGTCTCAACAAGGCTGGGACATCAGCAAGGAGGGGGCGGAGTCATGAGGAGAACGATAGTTGAATTTTTGAGCTTCCTGAAGGTGTCAAAATGACCTCTAAAAAATATTTGGAGTTTCTGACGACTTTCTTCCATGGTACAAAATGAAGAACTGTGCTTTCTGTAACAAAACCATCTTCATGCTGCAAGAAATACCTCTGGATCATTGGCTGCTATGGGCATAAAAGGAGATACACTCATGGTGGTCAAATCTTATTGAGAACCTTGGAGCCTAAAGCAAAAGATCTGAGGGTGGGAGGCAGTTCACATCCAAACAGCTGCTCTGGGAGGCTAATCTGACATCCTGCAACAAAAATAAAGCAGAAACTCTCCTAAAACTCACCAGTTCAATGGATCCCATGTTGAAATGTAACTTGATCTGTTTATTTCTGTAAATATGACCTCCAGTTGCTGCAAATTCAACAAATGACCATTTTCAGTTCTTTGCAACCTATAAAATGTTTTGAAACTCTGTTGTGCAAAAAAAATTTGGAACAGTGCAAAACACTGTTATTGTGAAGTATTTTCAAAAACAAATTATACTCTAAAGGATGAGTTGAAAATTATGCTGACTGTCATTTTCATCAACTATGTAGGAACATCAGAGAAAAATATAATTTGCATAACTCTTTGGAACGCAGTGTATTATTGGTAAAATGCTCATTCTGATCAATATTTATTCTTTTCACAGATTTCTTCTGGGAAAGCACAAAGCAGCTATTGAAATTTATCATGAAGCTGCAAAACTCAACGAAAAAGACTGGGTAAAAGAAACGACACACACACACACACACACACACACACACACACACAGAGCTTGTGTTTGCCTTTAAACTTCTAACAGAAAGTGTTTAGAGGCGCTGCCTGGCATCTTGAAGTGTAAAAACACAGCGTGAAGTTCTCTCAGCAAATCCTCCCAACATTCAGAACAGGAAATCATCTGAGTGAACCACTTTTTGCAACAACTGTTTATTGAAAAACGACTTTGTGCCTCACTTCCAAACTACTACAAAGGTGTTTAAAAAAGTTTGATAAACTTGTCTCGAGGATGCACTAAAAATCGAAATAATCCTAACGCTCTTGCCACTGTTGTCTTCTACCAAACTGTTGTCTAAAATAACATTTCCATTAGTTGAAGCAAACTTTGTTTAAGCAGCAGGCAACAAGAATCCATGTAAAATCTGACATTTCCTCACCCTAGGAGATCAGTCATAATCTGGGCGTGTGCTTTTACTTCATCAAAGACTTGAAAAACGTGAGTCTGCTGAACACCGTTTGCTACAAATTGCTGTAAATGCCTGCGGCGCTTTTCATTTTGATCTTTCCGTTTGTCAGGCTGAGGAGCATCTAAACACCGCTCTCCAGATAAATAAACATGACGCCACTTTCATGATGCTCGGGAAAGTTCATCTGCTGGCTGGAGACACCGACAGAGCCATTGAAGTGTACAAGAGAGCAGTGGAGTGAGTAGAGTCGATGTGTTAAACACTGACAACAGGAGATGCTTTTATTATTCCAGGTGTTACAAACTACCACTGGTATTTTTATTTTGCATGTAATAAACCTGTCACATGCCTCGGTCCATCACTTCTTTTATTTCAAGTTCAAGAACTCCTAACAGCACCAGAAATGTCCCTATATTAGGAGTGTCCTGATACCAGAGTTGGGTTAGTAAATAGTTACATTTACTTGAGTAAAGTTTTGGAAAGGAGTATTTTTACAAAGCTGTACTTTTAACTTTTACTTGAGTAATTTTATTATGAAGTATCGCTACTCTTATTGAGTCGAATTTTTGGATACTCTACTCACTGTGAGTAATTTAAGTGAATGAAGAACAAGCTTGTTTTCACCAAAGATTCACCAGACACACTGTGTTAATTAATTTATTAATAAATAATAAATGATTGATCAGTTATTCAGTACTTGAGTAGCCTTTTTACCAAATACATTTTTACTGTTGAGTTATTTTTTGCATGGCTACTTTTTACTTCATTCAAACCAGGTGTGTCAAATCAGGGAAACCTCTAAAAATCACTGCTTTAAATGTTGACCAACACCTCAAGGGCTTCTCTGAGCTTTTTCAACATATAATATTGATTTAGTTTTATGTTTTTCAGTATTGCCTCTGGAAGCCATTGATTCTTTGCCATTTATTTGTAAATAATAAATCAGATAATGTATTAAAGCAGTGATTCTCAACCCTGGTCCTCAAGGACTTCTTTCCTGCATGTTTAGAGGTTTCCCTGATTTGACACACCTGGTTTGAATGAATGAGTGAATTAACAATTATCCGAAGACCTGCTGAATAGCAGGGAAACAAGTAAAACATGTTGGATTGGGGTACTTGAGGACCAGGGTTGGGAACCACTGCACTAAACCTTTAAAGCAGAGGTCTTCAAGCTTGTTCCTCGTGACCCACTGTCGTACATGTTTAGATGTTTCCCTGCTTCAACACACCTGACTGAAATAATGAGCAATCAACAGGCTTCTGATAAACTCACTGACATCCTGAGTAGGTAATTTAATTATTAGAATCAGGTGAGTTGAAGTAGGGAAACAGTTAAAACATGCAGGACAGTGAGTCACAGGGAACATGGTTGAAAATGACAAAGTGAAAAAGAACTTTTAGTGTATTTTTTATGTTGGACAAAGGCAGCCTGGGCAAATAGCACATCATATTTTTGTTCTAAACTGGTTTGAAAATTAAGTGTCTCCATATGACTGGGCTGGGCCCCCACTGTTTGCCCATCCTAACCACGCCTCTGGTTGCCTCACTCAAAACCATCCTTTTTTTTAATCCAGCATCCTTTTCATCCCCTTTAAAAAATTGGCTCATTTTCACTTTGCTGAATCTTTAAACATGAGGCCATGGTGTAAATAAGAGAATCACATCAGTGCCTGTAATAGAGCTCATTATGGGTACCTCCTGTTGGGGGCAAATGAATTAATCAAATGCCCCGATTCTTGTGTCGCTTTTAATGAGACTTACCACTGTGAGTGCTATTTTAGTGTCAATCTGCCTCCTAGCTGCTATTTCTCTTCAGGCCACAGAGGTCATAATTAATACTCTGCAATTATACTGAAATAATGCCTGATGGAATAATCAGCAGATCCTCTGAATGTCAGCCATGTAGGTTGGCACAGGAAAAAGAGCAGCCATCAGATGTAATTACAAGCAGGCTGTGGAAGAAGAGTGACATTTTTTCATCCATCTTTTCTCATTCTGAACTCAGATTCTCTCCAGAGAACACTGAACTCCTGACCACGCTCGGCCTCCTTTATTTACAGGTTAGTAGAACTGTTCAGAGCCTTCTGTGTCAGAAATAACAACCCCAGTGCTCTCGTTAGGTTTTTTTAAATAATTGTTTGTGGTTTTTAATTGTTTGATAGCTTGGGAAATACCAGAAGGCGTTCGAGCACCTTGGGAACGCTCTCACCTTTGACCCCAACAATTATAAGGTACTCAGCTGCCGGCTCATCGTTACACTTTAGTTTAAACGTACTTTTCTTCTCAACACCTGAAGCCATTCGGGCAAAGCAGGAGGTGATTCACCCTCAGATGTTCGAGTCTGTTTCAGAGGTTACCTCTTCCTTTAATTCTCTAATCACTGTTGTGTTTTTTTGATTCTCAGGCCATCCTGGCTGCAGGCAGCATGATGCAAACCCACGGTGACTTTGACGTGGCCATGAACAAGTACAGAGTGGCTGCCTGCGCTGTTCCTGAGAGCCCCCCTCTCTGGAACAACATCGGCATGTGCTTCTTTGGCAAAAAGAAATATGTAGCTGTGAGTTGTGGTGTTTTTGTTGATATTTTTCAAGGTTGTATGCATCTGTTGTGGTGAAGAGGAGCTGTAAGGTAAAGCTCTCTGTTTACCAATTGGTCTAAATCCCTAACCTCACCTATGGCCACCAACTTTAGGTAGTGACCAAAAGAACAGGATCTCAGATACAGGCATCTAAATCGGTTTCCTCTGCAGGGTAGCTGGACTCTCTCTTAGAGATAGGATGAGAAGTTCAGTTATCTGGGAGAGACTCTGTGTAGAGCCGCCGCTCCTCCACATCAAGAGGAGCCAGTTAAGGTGGTTCAGATGTCTGGTAAGTATACCTCCTGGATGCCTCCCCAGGACAGTGTTTTTGTCTGACTGAGAGGAGACCCCAAGGAAGACCCAGGTCACACTGGAGAGACTCTCTTAGCTGGCCTGGGTATGTCTTGAAAAAGAGCTGGAAGAGGTAGTGTCTAGGTGGTTTCCTCAACTGCTGTTCTATCTGCACTCTTGGTCATTGACTTACTCTAAAAGCACAACACCATTTTATAGTTTTCTTTTTAAGTACTGGTTTCTATAAACTATTGTGTGACTATTGTTATGTCTTGATTAAAATAGTTTTAGCTTCATGCCTGAAGCACCATGACAACACTTAGATATTGCTGAATTAAACATAAGGAAAGGAACTTTGTTTGAGTATCTCTGGACTCAGCCTGTAGGGTGTTGTGGGGGGGCCAGATGCTGATGTTTGGGCTGAAGCATTAAATCCCTGTTCAGATCCAGTACTGGGTGCTGTATGGTCTATTCTCGTCGCATTTTAATCAATTCAACATTCATGTGGTTTATGCCCGGTTTAGACACGATTTCAGTAATAGAACACTCATTTTCTTACAGTTTATCTGCCCTGCTCTGAACAGTCTGCAGCACACTAACAACTTCTTTTTACTATAATAATGAATTGAGCTTATAATGTTCATCTCTTCCTGGTTACACCCCTGGAGGTGTTAATTTTTAACGTCAGAAGTCAGAACGTCATTTTTGTTTAGACTAAAGAGAGAACACATGATAAGACACACACCAACTCTTTGTCTGCTTTAACCATAGCTGAAATGATCAGACAGTATAAAATACAATACTGCATCTAATATTCAATTAATCACTTACAAACTTTTCTTCACTCTGATCACTTTTGCATTTCTTCTTGTGTCCACATCCTGGTAGGTTGGCTACAGTCCTATGAACCGTCTACTTTGTAATAATATTTGAGATGGCCTTTACCTTCAGGTCAGTCAGGCATCAGTCATACTAATGAAGTTAAACATCTCTATCTTCTGCTGCTTATCCATGGTTGGGTCATGGAGGCAACAGATCTAGAGAGAAACCCAGACATCCCTCTCCACAGCAACACTTTCCAGCTTGTCCTGGGGGACCCCAAGGTCTTCCCAGGACAAATAATCTTCTTTAATTCCTGTCACATTTGACATCTGCTTTAGAGTGAATCACTTGATACGAAATGAAACATCTGTTTGTTGTCACAGCCTGGTTCAGTTTGTCTGATAAAACATGAAAGTTAGAGAAATAAAGTAACAGTTGATCCTGCTTTACATCTGTATAATGCCTGCCTACAAGAAACAGAATAATTAGATTCCTGACTGTCTCCACTTGGTCCTACAGGCCATCAGCTGCCTAAAGCGAGCTCACTACTTGTCTCCTTTTGACTGGAAAGTGTTGTACAACCTGGGGCTGGTACACCTGACCATGCAGCAGCACGCTTCAGCCTTCCACTTCCTCAGCGCAGCCATCAACCTGAACCCTCGGATGGGAGAACTTTACATGTTGCTGGCAGGTACCATAAAATCCTGTATCCTATTTTTCTGCACGTCTTTTCAAATCATGGCAGCTGTTTGACTGAAGACATCTCTTCACTAAGTGCTGTTTTCAGTTTGAGGTGTTGGTCTATGCTTTCAGCCTGTGCATTTTGACAAATGTTTGCTGGTTTTTTCATAAATAAATGGCGGCGATGTTGAGTTTGTCTGTGTTCACAGTGGCTTTGACCAATTTGGAGGACATGGAGAACGCCACCAGAGCTTATGAACAAGCTGTGAATATGGATGAGTGAGTCTGATTTCATTTTTGCCTCTTATTTAATTGTGAAACTCAATGATTTATTATAATTGATTTTTTCAATAGATCCAACCCGCTGGTCAACCTGAACTTTGCAATATTCCTCTATAACCATGGAGACAAGAAGAGAGCTCTGGATCAGTACCAGGAGATGGAAAGGAAAGTGAACCTGCTTCGAGACAGCAGCAACAGCTTTGAGTTTGACCCTGAGGTGCTGCAGATCCTCCTCCTGTAGCCAGTCGTCTCTACGTGTCACCACTCGCTGCTAAACTCGTCTTTTTTTTCTCCACGGCAGCTGATGGACATGGCTCAGAAGATGGGCGCTGCACTGCAGGTCACAGAGGGTCTGGTGTGGACTAAACTAGGCAAAGACTCCAAATCTAAACCTCACTCTGCCACGGCCACCAAAAGCCCCGGCACTCCTCTGGGTACGAACCAAGCTCTGGGTCAGGCCATGTCTTCAGCTGCGAGCTACAGCAAGAACATCCAGCTGCCCAAAGGTACAGCTTACCAGCTCAGTGATTCACATGTCATTAAACACATCTGTTCAGTTTCATTCTGTTTGCTTCATTGTTCACACAAACCAATATTTCACGTGTTTAGTCTATTTATGATCTGGCTGATTGGTTTTTTTTGTTCACGAACGAGGGAAGAATGGAGCGGGAGATCGACAGGCGGATTAGTGCTGCGTCTGCAGTGATGCGGGCGCTGTACTGGTCTGTCGTGGTGAAGAGAGAGCTGAGCCAGAAGGCAAAGCTCTCGATTTACCAGTCGGTCTACGTTCCTACCCTCATCTATGGTCACGAGCTTTGG
>JARVGW010000322.1:25135791-25150012 GCA_031762495.1 Anablepsoides rubrolineatus
TTCAATGTCCTCACTTTGTTTGCAGCTCTGCTGTGCTTTACTAGTTAGGTTTAGAGGTATGGTGTGAATTAAGTTTTAGTTCAGGTTAGGATTACAAATAGATTAATAATGGTTAGTTTTAGGGAAAATGTCTGGGTTAGGCATAAACAGTGAAAAAAAAACCAAATGGAAGTCAATACAATGTCCTCAGTTTAATGCAAGTACAACAATGTGTGTTTGTGTGTGTGTGTGTGTGTGTGTGTGTGTGTGTGTGTGTGTGTGTGTGTGTTGAATAGTAAAGTGGCGGAACAAAACAAAGAAAATATAATTCTGAATGCCTGATGTTTGTGATGCTCATCTCCAAAAACCTCTAAGGTGAAGAAAATCTCCCTAATTCTCTCAAGAACAAAGTTAAAACAAAAAGCTGTTCTAATTGTTCAAATAAATAAACTCATCAGAAATATGACCAATGCTCAGGTTTAGTGTTTATGTAACCCACCCATGGTTGTTTTGCTTAAGAGTTAAAAGGTGGAGTCTAAGTCTAGATTCTGATGAGGAGATTGGTTATAATTAAGCCCAATAAGACACAGCACAACAATTTGAGATTAATTGAAAAAATATTATTCTTTAGCACCTAAATACTCAAGTCACGTTCACAAAACACCAACAGAATCAATATGAACATATAAATGGTAACAAATAAAATAAAAAACCTCTGAGATTTCAGGAAAGAAAAGAATCCAAAATTCCAAGGTTCAATTAAAAAGTATAGCCCAGAGTGCACTAAAAAAGTATCACCACTTTGATGCTCAAATGTTCAACACCTGGAAGTCGCTGCAGCTGTTCGAATGGAAGTGCTAAACTAAAAACCTACAGTCAAACATCTTACACACAGAACAAACTACAGCTACCACAATTCCCTATGAAGTCATGCCAACTAGTTTAGAGATGATTTTATATCTTTTTACACAGTGTTTTCAACTGCAGCTAACAGAGACCTCTATTCAAAGTTTTAGGCTGAATTAAATAACATTTATTTTATATTTATAAAGTTTATTAATTTCATTTTAAAAAAACAACAAATTTTATATACAATAAAAGTACAAACCACAAATGAAATGAAAGGCAGCAGAAAGAAGAAAATATCTTATATCAGCCCCTTTTTTTCAAAAAATAAATTTAACCAATAATAATCTTCAAATAAAGACAAAACAAAAAACATTAACACATTATTCAAGTAAAAATTTGTACAGATACACTTCATACTGTTTCATATTTGCTCAACAAATTTACCATTCTCTTAAGCAGACATTGAGCTGGCATCTTTAACATCACTGTCTCATTCTGAATGGACCTCCCTGCTGAAGCTGCTGCCTCCATGACCCAACAAGCAGAGGCTGATAGATGAGTAATGTCTTCAGTATCACTACAAAAGTTTTAGATTAAAGCCAATCTAAATGTATTGAGTTTAATTGCAGCAAATACTCCAAAGTAAGTCTCTGGACTAAAACACAAATATTTAATTTCAATGTATGGCTATAAACATACAAGCTGTTATGTTTATTGATTAAAAAATATGTCCATCTCTCTGTAGCAGATTCTGATGCTTGTTTAAAACATGACCAGATGTTTGCAGAGTTTGTCTATTAAACCTATATTGTTTTAGACTCAAATCCACTGAGCACACAGAGTGTTTCTGATGAGTGGGTATTGCTGAGATATTTATGAATATGCCATAAGTTGCCTAAATAAGTTTCTCAGCTTACACAAGTGAAGAGCAGAGATGCTGATAAACGCTGCTCTCTGTGATCTGTAGGCTGGTTACCTGCACAGCAGGGCAGAACAGGAGTTAATCAGCACAGGAGGAGGAGGTGCACACTGCACTCTGCCTGGAGCTCCACAGCTAAAGGTTTAATACCTGTTGGGTGGACAGAGACTTAGTGAGCTTGAACACAAAAAAAATCCCAGCTTAATGTTGTACAGGTGCAGCTCTTCTCAGGTTAAAGTGGCCTCAGGGAAGCTGGAGGAGCTCCTGTCTGTTCAGGAATCAACTGAATGTTGGCGAAAGAAATATACCTTTTATAATGAACTGTCAGGTGTTGTATTTTTAGAACGTAAAGACTCACTCTTGAGGACTCAAAGAAAAGAAACATTTTAATATTAATACAAATAGCTGACATGGCAGCAAGCCAATATAGAACTATTCAAATTTGAAGCCTGAATAATACACAGAAAAAAGATTACTGTATGTTCTCAGTGAAATGTTTATTTTCAGATCTAAAGACTCCATTTCACTCCGAGCCTTTCCAAGATCTAAACAAAAATGTCTGAAAGCTTACATGTCCTTCAACTATTCATCAAAAACCTGGTCACACCCCTTGGGGTGGTCCCTCTTACATCAGCATTGGAATGCCATATTATTAATATTACACTGCTGGAACAAGGTACATATTAAATAGAGACTTGATTCTCTTACTGTTTAAAATGAACACCTTTGACCTATCACAAAGTAAAAAAAATGACTGTATCTAAAATTCACAAAATATCCATCACTAATTTAAAAAGCAGTGGTGGGCAAACCTAACCCAAAAAGCTATTTTTACTAACTTATTATCTGCTAACTAAAAATATAGCTCTGGTAACGCTAAACAGATAAACAAGTAAAAAAAATATCAGAAGCTAATTCTAACAGTTAAGACAACTGTCACTCAGTCTGTCACACATCTTTGTCTCCTCGGAGCTGACGACCGGTGGGACTGACACAAACCTGTTGATGACATGACTACATCTGAGACTTTGGAGTTTGACACCCCTGCGTTAGACAATGAAACTGAAACACCTGTCATTTTAGTGTGGGAGGTTTTATGGCTAAATTGGACCAGCCTGGTGGCCAATCTTCATTATTTGCACATTGCACCAATAAGAGAAGTGTGATGGTTCAATTAGCAGGGTAAGAGCTCACTTTTGCTCAAAATATTGCAATGCACACAACATTATGGGTGACATACCAGAGTTCAAAAGAGAAAAAATTGTTGGTGCACGTCTTCCTGGTGCATCTGTGACCAAAACAGCAAGTCTTTGTGATGTATGAAGAGCCACTGTATCCAGGGTAATGTCAGCATACCACCAAGAAGAATGAACCACATCCAACAGGATTAACTGTGGACACAAGAGGAAGCTGTCTGAAAGGGATGTTTGGGTGCAAACCCGGATTGTATCAAAAAAACAAAACCACAGCTTCTTAAATCACGGCAGAATTAAATGTGCACCTCAGCTCTGTTTCCACCAGAACTGTCCGTCAGGAGCTCCACAGGGTCAATATACATGACGGGCTGCTATAGCCAAACCTTTGGTCACTTGTGCCAATGACAATCGTTGGTTTCCATGGTGCAAGGAGCGTAAATCTTGGGCTGTGGACAATGTGAAACATGTATTGTTCTCTGATGAGTCCACCTTTACTGTTTTCTCCACATCCGGGAGAGTTGGAGAAACCCCAAAGAAGCATACCACCCAGACTGTTGCATGCCCAGAGTGAAGCATGGGGGTGGATCAGTGATGGTTTGGGCTGCCATATAATGGCATTCCCTTGGCCCAATACTTGTGCTAGATGGGCGCGCCACTGCCAAGAACTACCGAACCATTGTGGAGGACCATGTGCATCCAATGATTCAAACATTGTATCCTGAAGGTGGTGCCATGTATCAGGATGACAATGCACCAATACACACAGCAAGACTGGTAAAAGATTTGTTTGATGAACATGAAAGTCAAGTTGAACATTTCCCTGCACAGTCACCAGATATAAATATTATTTAGCCACTTTGGGGTGTTTTGGAGGAGCGAGTCAGGAAACATTTTCCTCCACCAGCATCATGTAGTGACCTGGCCACTATCCTGCAAGAAGAATGGCTTAAAATCCCTCTGACCACTGTGCAGGACTTGTATATGTCATTCCTGTAACGTTTGAATACAAAGGAGTACCCAGATACAAGCCACAGTAGACAATGATACCAACACAAGGGAGTAAAAGTTAAGATGTTTATTTTTGCGGCAGAGGATGGTCGGGTAGATTCCTGAAAGGGATGGTAATGATTAAGTTTCTTGTTTGTAGTGGAACTTGAGAGAATTTGCGGATGATCTTTTCCTTACAGGTTTCATAGAGGAGGCAGACATGGAGGAGGAGGCACCGGATATCCAGGAGGTAAGTAGATGGTTTTCAGAGAGTGTGCTGAGTGTTTACAAATGCATAAGAGAGTGGCAGGATGGAGACGGAGAGGTCCAGGCGAAGGCTCCAGGAGGTACACGAGAGGATCCAGTCACAGGAACAGTAAGTCCAAAAACTTCACAGAAGAGTCCTTCAAAAAATACACCACGGGGAGAAAACTTATTATTCAAAATTGCTTATCAGAGAAGCAAGGTGTGGCCGTCATAAGCAGTACCAAGTGACTGAATAATCCAGCAAAGAATGGATCACTCTTAGGAGCTTGAAGGCTTGGTTATACTTGAGCTTCTGGGTCGTGCGGCTTCTGCGTTCATAGTTTCGCCACTTTGGACATGACAAAGTGCTGATCTCTTACAGACCAGCTGGTGGCAGTACGCTCTAAAACCTGTGCGTAGATTGTAAGAAACGGGTGTAGAAGAAAAAATTCTATTTTATTTTTACTATATTTTTTCTGTTTTGTTTTTAAATGCCTAACATAATTTAGTTTGTTTAATTTAGCATTTCGAACTTTACATTACTGTATAGTTTATCAAGCTGTTTATGTTGTGTGCTATTATGCATCGTAATTTTTGTTCTACAGAGCGGGTTTGTTTATTTCATCCCCACTTTTGCTCACCCTCTTCTTTGCTTTAAAAGTGATCACACATGTTTTTCCATGTCTTACAACACATGGACTCATCTTTGTCCACGAATTCTGTGCCATTTGAGTGTCTTTATGGTCTCTCGTGGAGAGATCATATAAATGCTTGATGTCCACGGCACAAGCGGTCCTTGCGGCGTTTCAAAAATCCAGAGGTGCGACAGGACACCATACAGGACCAACGCGCCCTCTGCAATGCATTGATTGTAAACCAGTCTTAAGTAGGAGCAGACCTCATCAGCAGAATCCTCGACAGGTGAGTAATTGAAGGCTCCGCCTCTAGCCACTCCGGATCTGCAAAGGTGAGTAACACAACAACCACACACACACACACACACACACACACACACACACAAATGCCACCTCCACAATTCTCAAGATGAATTGACGTTGTATTGGCCGCAAAAGGAGGCCCTAAACCATACTAATAAATTATTGGAGTCTAAAACCAGGTGTTTCAATTTCATTGTCCAACCCCTGTACATGGGAGAACAGGTGCCTTGGGTCCTGCAGCCAAGAGGCGCTATTCTTGCATTAGAAAAATAGCAAACATGAGAATAGTGAGGAATAAAAAAAAACATCTCAAACTATGGCCCTATCAAGTACACTATGAGTTTGCAAAAAGAAAACTCTCTGCATAGAGCAACATATAAGGCAGCAAAGGCAGTGAGTTGAGGTGTGTGTATCTAAAGCCATTAAGTATTGTGTTTGGTGTATTGCATCTGTGAGTAAGACTGTAAACAAGTCCACAAACACCACCCACCATAGTTCCTGAAGGGATGTAGAGTTCATCAGTCTGACCTTGGCTACTCTTGGACACCAGGTCAGACAGGCACATTATCTTCCACTCACCCCAGGAATCCATAACATGCCTGGTGGCCAATGTCCCATCAGGACAAGAGGGCTACACTTTGCCCAATCTTCTCGTGAGGAAAATTTGATCAATAGCGTTGGGAGACCAGCTATCCAGATCCCTATTTACCAATTTGAAAGATATGCAAGACTGGCTCCAAAAAGAGTAAAGCAGGATAAATAAGGGAAGGTTGAAGAGAGAGGGGAAATGCGTCCACTTTGGTTGAGAGTAGGAAAAATATATACCATTAACAGGAACACAGTGAAAAGTAGCTACTGTATTAGCACAGCTTTAATGAAGATGCTACTTCAGTATACTTCTGAGTTTAAAATGAATAAATTACTCTGATATATTCTATTCTTTATGAAGCAATGATTTGAAATTCACTATTTTTTAGATTTACCAAACAAAGTAGGTGTATTTGAACAAAGTATCAGTATCGAATCAGTATTGCCAATACCAGCTCGAGGATTACTCTGTATCAGAATCAGAAGAGTAATTGGTGGTGTCGAACATCACTAGTAAGTACGTTCTTTTATTTACAATAAAGTTTTGTTTTAAAAAAATTAATTGTCAGTGGACTTAAAGTAGGCAAAACCTAATTTAGCAAAAGCTAACTGGTCCGCAAATGGTTTTTAAGGTAGTGAAAAAGCTAATCTGCTTAAAGAAAAATTAGTTCTGCTATTAGCTGTTAGCCACTACTGTCTAAAAGGAAACAAACATAAAAGCCTAAAAGCAGTAAATATAAGGTAACAAAAACCTTGAGGCACAAGAAGAAAAGGCAAAAAAAGAGTATAACTAAATGATTGGTGACTGCAAACCTGGAGAATAAGGGTAATGAGAACATGTGGATGCAGCCTAATGGAAATGATGAACAGGTGTGAGGAGAGGAGAGAAGTGAGGGAACTGCAATGAAAATGACACAGGAGAAAAAAAGAACAACATGACTAAAATTGCCTGAATCCATAATAACAAAACAAAAAGCCATGGATCATTATTTTGACACTAAAGTTTTGTTTTTCTGTGATTTATGCTCCCATAACTCTGACCTCAACAGGTTGTTTGAAATAGAAACAGACTTGTGTATATAAATATATATATATTTTTGTCAGGTTACCAACCTCTGCACTAAAAGCAGCACAATGTGAATCAATAATCTAAAGATTTCTCTTTTGTGCTGCAGCCAGTGAATGGATTCAGTGGATGGCAAATGGATTTTATATTGATTGCATCCACATTTTCTGGGCTGGTGGCTGCATTCTCTAAAATATATCTGGAGCTGTTTGTTGTAGCCTCATTCTTCTCCAGAGGTGGCCCACTTTTTAGATGCAGCATTTGGATCAAACATAATGTGTTGTGACTAATTTCCTGATAATGAGACAATAATGAATAATAATCAAAACAATTGAAACTGATAAACATTTAAAAACACACAAGGCCTGTGAATAGTTATTTTTGATTCTCTCTTTTCTTTAGTGTATCAAAAAATTGTCTCAGAAATAGATTGCTACAATCAGATTTTCAATATCTCTTGTGGTTTAAAAGGTATACTATCAACACATAAAGATGCAACAACTATGAGCTTTGCCTGCTGCAGAGGTTTTTATGTGCTGAACACAGAGCTGCAAAAAGCA
Organism: Anablepsoides rubrolineatus; assembly: GCA_031762495.1. Classification (NCBI taxonomy): domain Eukaryota; kingdom Metazoa; phylum Chordata; class Actinopteri; order Cyprinodontiformes; family Rivulidae; genus Anablepsoides; species Anablepsoides rubrolineatus. Next base: position 25,143,120 of record JARVGW010000322.1, read on the forward strand.
ATGTTGCGGTTTCTCCACTCTTCATACCACCTCAATGCTCTCTTCTTTCACCAGTTCCATCTTCAGTTACAGGTGACAAACAACTAAAGTTTTGAACTTTGTGTTAATAACTTCTGAACCACAACAGGTATTGCATATCTGGTTGCAGCCATCCACTCCTTTGATATGATACATGACTCCTTTCACATTGGAAATATGTGACTTTGATCCAAGAAAGCAGCCCTGTTCTGGACTTAGACTAAAAGATAGCCCTGTCACCCATTGGTGCAGTATTCAGATATTTCATTTCCCCTTTTCTTTCTGAAATTCAATTTCAATTAAGTTCAGTTTATTTATATAGCACCAAGTCACAACATCTCAGGACATTGTACATGAAAAAAAGAACAATCTAAAGAAGAAGCCAGCAGATTGTGTTGAATCACTTCATCACAGTCAGTCTCCCATCCTGAGCAAACAGTGGAGAGGAAAAACTCCCTGTTAACAGGAAGAAACCTCCAGCAGAAGGAAGCGGAAGAATATGGATGGACAGACAGACGGTGGAAAATCCATGTAATCTAAAATCTGTACAACTTGACATGTATGTTCATTGCTTTCCCTTAAAAAGTGTCTATTTGATCTTCTGAGAACAAAATTTGGTAACCATTTCTTTTATTGTCCCCTAATTACCATGCAATTACCTAGTATTTACATGTTAAATAATAACATTTTACTGTAGTCACATCATCACAACAAAGTGATAGCTTAAACTTTATTTAAAGAATCAAAGTAAATCATTAATATACAACTTATTGTGGACAATCAAATTTTGTTAAGAGTTTTGACATCAACAACAATCAGTACTAATTCTTCATCAATACAAAAACTTTAACAGAAACAGCAGAACTTCAAGTTTCAAGTTCGGACCGTGCTGTTCTTGGTCCTTGCGCAGGATTAATTCTAAATGATAAGGAACTACGTTTTAATTAAATCCAAGTGAATTATTTAAACTAAAATAAAACTTAAGATATTTGACTAAGATTCAAGCACAAATAACTATATATTTCATAATAAAACTTAGTGAACTAAACCATAGTGATCAATTTAGTTAAAGAAAAAATAAAACAGAAAAACCCATAATCACATTACTGTCAAATAACAGTTAATTAAAACAATGATTTGCATAAAACAAAGGAACATTGGAACAATATTCTTATTGTGTGTTTTTCTTTTCTAAATTATAATGCAAGAAGATAGGTTGTCATTCTTTTCACTATGTAAATTTGATATACTTTCTTGATTTATCAACTTAGAGTATTAAAAATTTAAAGAACAGTATTATAAATAATACTGTTCTTTAAATTTTTAATACTCTAAGTTGACAACTTACTGAAGTTGACAACTCGGAGGTATTCTGAGACCAGGGTCAAAGACAGGTGGAAATGTTTATTCCCCCTCAGGGTGACCCCTACATTATTATGTAATTACTTGGCAATTACAATAATTTACCATGTAATTACTTGGTAAGAACATATTTGTTATACTATACGTAATATATATAAATACTATTTGTTTGTATTCTTTTGGGTAATAACATATAATTGAGGTACTATTGAACAGTAATTGTTCAATAGATTGTAGTTACCCAATGATGGTGGTAATTAGGGACTATATATATATATATATATATATATATATATATATATATATATATTATGTGGAGGTTTAGTTGGTAGTTTGGTAAATGTTGTGTAATATATGTACTATTAAGATCACTAAATTAGTTTATTTACATAGTGATTTTCAAAGTATACACTTTACAATAACATGGTAATTAGGTGACTGTAAAAATAAAGTTGGTAATGTTTTGGCAAATAGTGGGTAATTGAGATACTATTGAACTGTAATTGTAATAGACACTAAAACTAGTTTATTTACACAGTATTTTTAATATGTTCTTACCAAGTAATTACATGGTAAATTACTGTAATTACAAGTAATTTTATAGTGAAATTATATTACTTTCCATGTAAATGCTAGGTACTTTTATGGGGACTGTAAAAGACAGGGTTACACAAAATTTTAATTCTTGTCTTAAAAAAAACAATTTATAAAACAACCTAATCCTGTAGCACAATTTGTGCTGAATTTCAGGTGGACTCAAGAAGGCAGTTTCTTTGTTGAATTATTACTTCGAGCTGCAACAAAAAAAGAATTGCCCAGCAGAAAAGGCCTGCAGCAGCCAGTGTTTACTCTCCTGCAAGAATAAATGACCTCTTTAAACACAATGTGCATGTGAACCAGTCAATGGTGATTTCGGTGTTGGTGTGTGCATGAGCATGTTAACTCCATACACATGTAAAAATGAGTCTGCCGTGTCATTCAAATGGGCCATAAATCAGTCCTGACCTGGGTTTAATTGCCCCCTGAGCAGTTGTTTCATGGTTTTAAATGCTTCTCCTCCGTGGCTTGGCAGCACAATAACTTCTGCTGTGAGCTTTTTAAAACCAACCCTGTAACAAATGCTGCTCCTGGTGCTGGAACGGCTTGAATCATACAACAACCATGGCTGGTATTATGCTTCTACATGAAATCAATCCCCTGGAAACAACGTTACTCGAATTAGGTGTCTTGTTCAGAGAGCAGTTCCAAGCACTAAAGTGCTCTAATGTTTATTCATTGTTCTGGGCTGTTTATCTACGGGAAAGGAATCAATAGATGAACGAGAGCGGGTTCTTTTCAGAGAATACACTTCTTTTTATTTATTTTTTTAATTCTCTCATCTGGTTGAGCAAACGCAAAGGAATCCAAAACATCCTTTAAACTATTTGTTCATCCGTACACCTCATTTACTTCCTAATGGGTTGGAGGGAATATTGGCTCACAAATGACCATCCTCTGCATTTTAAAACGACACATTTTTATCTGAGAATAAATGTTATTTGCTCAAGTTTTACATTTCTGTTTCCTAAAGTTGAACTTTTATTAGAAATACATTGAAATTTAAAGCCAAATGAAATGATATAATAAAAAATAGGGTGCCTTGCATGTATTTCAGTGTTTATCTCAGGTGGCAGTGGTGGGCACAGCTAACAGCTAATTGCTTACTCCTAATTGTCTGTCACTCAGTCTGTATCAAACACCTTCGCCTCCTTGGAGCTGAAGACTGCTGGAACTGACACAAACCTGTTGGTGTTTTTATTATTGGTATTTGTTTGACTTAAAAATGGTAAAACTGAATTTGGTGGAAACTAATTAAAAGTGAATCTTCTAAACAAAATGTTTGTTCCACTATTAGCTGATTAGTGGAACCATGCCCATACCGTCAGCTGATTGGAGATTATTTAACCTTTTTCTTTCATATCCCCTTTCAATCCCTTAATCCTCATTAAAATTATTGTCTAATAAAACCCCCAAATCTGATAAAACATTAAGAAACAAACCAAAATGCTACAAGTTCATCTTAAACAATTCTTAAAAGAAATGCCTTTTAAAGCCCAGGAGCTCATCTGCTGCAGTCTCCATCCTAATTAAACAGCTGCAGGACCTGCAAAACACTGAACTATTAGTTTAAAATCTGCACAACTGATTGAGTTGTAGCCATTTTTTTTTTGTTTTCTCAATTGGCTTTTGCAGCCATCTTGAATAGCACTAGCTCCATAAGCTAAGACTGCAAACATCATGAGGAAACTCAAATAAAACTAAAAGATTTATTTCAAGCATAAAGGCTGGTGTGACAGCAATGAGAGAACAAAAGCTGAGGACACACAGAGGAGAACCAGACATGGTTTTGAAGCATACACAATACCAGACTGAGGAAGAAGTGAAAACTGAGTTTTCATATTCATGCTGCACTAATAATAGAACCATCTTAATAAAATATTGTACATTATTTTCACTTTCATGCTTGTTTTAATTCTGAATTATTAACATTTTTTCCACAAAACCAAGCAATAAAATAGATGAATTTGCAGAAAATTTTAAGTCACACATAAGGCAACAAAAAGACAAGTGATAACAGCGAAGCTAAATTGCACACATTGGTAGATTTTAATTTTAGCTGCGCTAAAGTCAAAACTGAAATAAAATAAATGTCATGACATGTGAGCGAGCAGCAGCAGAAGTGGGCTGAGAATCGAGGTCAGATGCTTGGGTGGAAGTGCTGCAGCAGCTTTCTGAAGCCAGACCCCCTGATGTGCGTTTCCTCTCTGCCAGCCTCCAGCAGCCAGTGGAGATGAGCTGCGTGGAAAGTGAGGCCAAAGCAGCGCCTCTCGTCTCGTTTCATCTCCTCCTAATCCAGCGTGGCCCTCTGTGACACTCAGCTCTGGACAGTCCCTCCCATATATCCCACATCCTGTTTCACCTCACTCTAATTGGAAACCTCAAGTCTGTCTGTTTCTTTCTCTGGTCATTTCTCCTTCGTTTTTTTTTTTACCATTTCTGTCTCCTGTTTTATCATCTCAGCAAGAGGAGCAGACAGTAAAGTCCCCCCTCAGTTATCTGTGTTATAGAAAAATGAGTCTAACCTGCAAAACCCAGTGTGCCCCTTTTTATATTGGCTCATCTGCATTCAAGAAGAGCTGAGAGACAGTGGGCTTTATTGGGACAGATGACCCCAGGTTTCTGTTTTATATATCAATATCAAAAAAGATAGTTTCATATCACTCTGGTAGTAAATTGCTCAGGCCTAAAAGCTGGCAAAAAGCATTTTTTAATTCTCATTTTTCTTTTTTTTGGATCTCCTTCCTCACAAATACACACAGAGTGTGGAGGAAGGGTTTTGGTGCTGCAGGACTTAGACTAACAGCAATTACCTGATGTGGTGTGCAGCAGAGAGTCGTGGAGAGATCCATCAGGAGGCAGTACACCCAGTGGACACGTAATGAACTGTGCTGCATTCTCCATCAGAGCTGCAACACTGTCTTAGTGTCTTCCATGGTCAATAAACGGCTAATCTATGCTTGTGTATATTTATGGACTGATAGTGTTAAAAGTCCTTTCAGACCTCTTAGAGCACATGTACTAAACTCAAGACCCGTGAGCCAAATGTGGCCCACCCCTGCATTTTATGTGGCCCATGAGAGCTTCAAAGATATATTAAACTCTTAAAATAAGTGTATGCTGATTTAAAGCCATATTGACCATGAAGTACCTCTTCCATAATGCATGTTAATTATTTTACCTGTGAAATGATGGCTTCCAACCACTAGGTGGCAGTGCATAGGGTTCAAAACATAGATTAGTTTTAATAAAAATTTAATAATAATAATAATAATAATAATAATAATAATAATATTAATAATAATAATAAAAATAATAATAACATCAATTAGTTAGAAAATCTCTACAAAAATACCTAAATTAAAACCTAGTGAGACAGCAGTTTTTGTTATATTACTGAAATCATTAGAACATTTTTATTTCATAATTGGTATTCAAAAAACACAAATATTTAACGTGAGAAATGAATTCAAATGTACACAGGAATAAATCTACTGAAGGCTGGTCTGCTGTTGCTGACCAAAGCACAACTCTGAGCATTCCTCCTTAAATGAACACATGGTCAGAGCCACATGTGTCCAGGATCCTGGGGTACCTGCTGAGTATTAATGATAAGCCGGAGGAGGGGCTTTGGGATGCTCGACAGAGAGGTGATGACACTTGGCTGCAGTGAGCAGGGTTTATACATAAATACACACACACACACACACCCAGGAGCTTTGTGGGACATCAGGAGGCAGATGGTTGTTGTCTCCGGCTGCAGCTGCCCTCCTCTCCGCCTCGTACCTGTTCCACATCATGTCCGCTACAGCACACCCAGCATCGTGGCTGAACCCTGCAGCCTGCTGGCACACGCCTGAGAACAAACACACACACACACACATATATTCTTTACTGACTTCTCAAACTTTTGTTCTCTAGATTAAAAATGCCAATCTGCCTATAATTTTTATGAGTTAATAATTGTCACCTAAAGCTTTTTAGGACATTATTAAAATCTTAAAATGATTATTTAAGAGGTCACTTGCACATGCTGGCCTAAATATGATGTTATTTCTCTGTTATACTAAAAGGTGTTTGTGAAACGTAAAACCTCATTACTTAAAATTTGTATTACATTTTTCATAAAATTGTCACAATTTTGTTACTGACGCAATGCCTTCTGGGAATGATGATGATGGGTTACAGTTGAGACTAAACCACAGAGTCAGATCTAAAAAGCTTCAATATTTTTGTATTAGTTTCTATGTTCTGTACAATATTCAGCTTGAAATGATCAAACGTGATGTTTAGTAAATTAGCTCTGAACAGAGGTGTCAAAAGTATTCACATTCATTACTTAAGTAGAAGAATAGATACTAGGGTTTAAAATACTTTTTTTGGAAGTAGAATTATCAACTCAAGCTTTTAACGCAAGTAAAAATATAAAAGTACTAAAGTATAACCATAAAAGTAATGAACACTTAAAAAAAGCCATTAAGGATAAAAGCTTAGGCTGTGCCACATTTTTCTTCTAAAGTCAATAAAGAGTATAATGTTAAATTAAAATGTTAATGTTGAAAAATTTGGAATTAACCAACTAGTTATTTCAGCCACGATCCTCTTCATTCTAGACTCCATCTGCTACAGTATGTTCTGCTGGAATGTGATCTGATTTGTATCATACAGGTGTGATGGAGTGTGTTCAATCCAATATGATGTCAGAATGGTTTATATTTACAATTATCATCCAAACACAATCAAATTTACTCTATCCAATACTTTTTCCCTCAGAATTGAGTGATTCCATATTTTTTTCGCTGTGCTTGGTCAATAAAAGTAACATTCAGTGACCTCCATAATGTTTTCTCTTCATTTCTTTGAGTGTTCCTGAAAGCCAACAAGTTGCACTTTGGAATGATCTTATTATTGTATCA
>JARVGW010000322.1:25158762-25176259 GCA_031762495.1 Anablepsoides rubrolineatus
CAGAATCACGTCCATCTTGCGGGACACCTCCAGAGTCTGTGCGCTCACCGTACGGACCAAGCCAACAGTCGCCCCCCGCCAGCTTCAGAACAGCCCGGACTGCTGACAGGGTGGCTTTAAATTTGTGATAGAACAGGATCCTTCCACAGTCAATCAGCAGGAATCCGGCTACCATGAATCCAAAATGTAAACGTTTTCCACGTCCTCGATGTAAAGTGGGGCCAGACAGATGAGTTTCCAGCCCCCTGAACCAATCACCCGACCCGCAGCCACAGTACCACCTGGACAGCTTCCCTCTCCTCGGTCCAATCTCAATGTTGAAAAAAATATTATCAGTTGTGTTCAGAGACCAGTTGACCAAATCCATGATTTTAGTTTTCGGATGGGAGTAAAAAAGAGGCTTGAAGCAGCAAAAGCAGGATAGTTGGGGGAGGAGGAACAGGAGCAGAGCAAAAAGCGTGCGACTCCTCTGAAGGCCAAGCGAAGAAAAATTAGTTGTTCTGGTTAGTTTTCTTGTTCAGTTTGATCAAGTTGTTCCAAGTTTAAGTTATTTTATTGGCAAAAAATCAACACCATGAAGGAGAGGTACAAGTCCTGGTGTGTTAAAGGTGACTCCATTATACTTTTTTTTTTTACTAATTACTGAGTAGTGTTTATGCAGCACTACAAAGAGTTTGATATTAAATCTGAGTGTTAAATTTACACTCTGAATTTGATGGTGTATTGACACCTTTTGGTGTCTGTAAACCTTTTTAACATAATTTCTTTTGTTAATGATAAAACAAAGGTGTTGAAATGTTAATATAATACCCAGTGTTGTTGAATATTAAACACTGGTTGGTGTTAAATTAGTAATAAAACGAGTGTTAAAATTTAACACTTTCACAAATGTTATTTTAACACCAGCACATGTGGACACATATAGACACTTTGTTGGTGTTAAATTAACACTGGCATTTTTGCTGTGTACACATCAGATATTAATAATATTTTTGTTTACCGTTAACTCCTAGACCGAGCTTTACACAAGTTTCTGACCACAAAAACTTCTCAGGAGACAGTTTGTAAAAGCTTCAATAGTCCAGGGAAAACAGAACAATCTATGATTCACTAACAGTCTGTGGGGAGAGCATAGGAGAAAAGTTTCAGTTTCAACTTTGTTGCTTTTGTTTCTTGTTTTTTACTTTTACAAGGCAGGGAGGAAGCTAAAACTAAAAATCATGGGAATTCACATGTACTTTATAATGTTTGTTTTATCTTCTACAGAGAGCACTTGAGGACAGCAGGGGGTTCACTGTCACGCACAGAGGTGAGGCCTGAACCCCCCATCATCTAACTGGAAGATAACCTCTTCACTACTTTGAGAAAAACAGATTATCTTTCTACTCAGTTTTTTTTTTGAAGTTCTTGGCTCTTTGTTGATAGTGAACGTATGTTTAATATCTGTAGAATGACCGGTGAAATGGCTGATTATCCCCCTCTGTGCTTAATTAGATGACTATTATCATTTATTAGTTGTGACGGGTCAGTATACTTGCTTTAACTGCACAGAACGGCAGATAAAGAGCGAACATAAAAGAAAAGACTGAGCTGTCGGCCCATGAAACAGTGGGGATAAGAAGCTTCAGTGAGTCTGGGGAACTGGTTGACAATGATGATGTTAGTGATAAACTAGGTAAAAAAAAACAGCAAAAGGAGAGAGAAACCGAAAAAGGAGGCGGGAAAGAGAAGTGGAAGAAGAACGTAGCAAAGACAAAATCAAAGACTTTTCCCCACTTTGATTGGAATCACAGAAGACCACTGAGGAAAGGTTTTGAAATGAAAACCCTCAAGAGAACAGAAGAACCAGATGAAACAGAGAGGAAACACTAGATCAGTCTAGACAGAGGGGTGCCCTGGACCCTTGAACTATTTAAGATTTTGATACATGAGAAGTGTGTTTGTTTCATGTGGTGGTTGTTGCAGTTTGAAAATCCCATTATGACTTTATTTTAGGATTCTCTCCTGACTGCCTTGTGTCCCATGACAGATGAATGTAAACAACTATGGACATGACAAGCCTGTTACTAAAAAAAATGTTTATTTAATCATTTTAAACTCTATTTAATGAGAAGAGCCTATAGAGACAATATTATTCACCAAACAGAAGATTAAAATTGAATCAATCCCTTACATAGTTGGACACAAAGAAATATGTGCTCAGTGTTTGCTCTTATTAGCACTTGGGAAAAATAAATATTTTCTGCAGAACATCTAGATGATGTAGTTTCTCTGTGATACTCAGCATCATTCTTAAAGATGATCTGATGGTGATGGTGACTGCCCCAGCTTTAAATTAAATAGACTTTCTTTGCAATGTATAGGTTGAAAAAGAATCAAATCATTGTATTCTGTTTGTTTTACACAGACTCTCAATTTTAATTGGAATTGGGGTTGTACTTATTATATATTTATTATATTTGCCATGCAGGCAGATGGGGAAAGTCCAAAGCCTGTTCTCACACAGTGATAAGATATTTACCTGGGTTTCTTTTTTCATCCTTCAGTCTGTCTTCAGTAACAGGAGTCACTCTCATCACTCTGCTGTTAAGAAGCCTCTGATGCTCCTCCAACTTCAAGCTTTTCGCCTGAAGCGCATCTATTGTTGCTGCGGGATGATGGTCAGTAAGTTCCTTCAAACACAGATTAAAGAGGCATGCCACGCTTCTGTTTCTAAAAGAAAAACCTCTTTAATGGACCAAAGAAAGCAGCGTTCTTTGAACTGCGTGAACATAAAGCATGTCAGCCTCCCTCTGCCCAGATCCCCGACACACTGCGTATGTCATGCAAATGAAGACGGCGCGCAAACATCTAAAAGGCTTTATATTTCACTAAAAAGAGTGCATCGCTGAAGCTCTTAAAGTAATCTATATGTGCTCCGGAACAATCCAATCTGAGCAGAGGAGAGAAAAGAAATGATGGTGGTAAGAGGGGTAAATGCAGATGAGTCAGAGCTGTCTTGTTTGCCAAATAAATTACTCGATACTGTGGCAGATTTACAGCGACCGGATTCAGAGTTGAACTGTGTTCTTTAAAAGAGGAAAATCTATTCTAACCACACACAGACACAATAATCTCAGGAGATGTTCCTAAAAGAGTCTGCATCGTAACATCAGACTCAGAAAAAAATGTATGAACGAGGACTCATCCTATCATATGATAATACTCAGAACCCTGATATCAAGTTATATTAAAGGATCGTTTGATCATTTTGGAATATGGTGGTGGCCATCTTGGATTTTAATGTGGTAAACCAGTACTGATGTTTCTTTTTCTTTTTTTTTTACTTTATTAATTTCTTTAAAAATGACAAAATAAATTTATATTCAATAAAAATACAAATCACAAATAAAATAAAATCTGGCAGAAAGAAGAAAAAAAAATCTTAAGTCTTAATGTTAAACAATAATAATCTACTAACAAGAAAAACTAAACAACAACAACCTCAAATCCTTGTTGAACAACATTTTGTATGAATAAACATTATATTGTTTCATATTTCTTTAACAAAGTGACTTTTATCATTCTCTTAAACATAAACATTGATCTGGCATTTTTGACATCCAGATTATTCCATAGTCTTATTCCTTGTATGGAAGTACAACACTCCCTCGAAGTCCAGGTTTCAACAACATCTCTACCCCTTTCAGATCATAACAACTTTCTCTCTTAACAAAATTTAATTGGTTGTTTAAAAGTACTATTTATGAGCCTTATACATAACCTGTAAAATATTATAATCAAACAACTCATAGAACTTCAATAAGTTCAACTGATAAAATATGATATTTGATGGGTGACTGTAGTAGGAAGCATTGTTTGCTCAAATAAATGTTGTGGACAGTTTATATATATATATATATATATATATATATATACACACACACACACACACACACACACACACACACACACACACACGCACACAGTACATATATGGCAACAGCCGAGGGGCATAGGGGGGATTTATTTCTTTTGCGTTCCTCCCACACTATAATATTTTGTGTTCTCTAGGTAATTGTAATATTTTGCCTTTGCTATATTGAATTAAGAAAAAAAAATTTAGTGCGCACAACTCAAATTTCCTTATAAAAAAGGGGAAAAGAGTAAATAGGTGCCTGGTTCTGAAGAATCAAAAAAGAAACGCGTTCTGTTCACTGCCCTTTTTAAAATTAAGATATCTTTTGGAGTGCTGGTTATTCCACTTTTTTGCTATATTGAATGACACTTTTATTTTGAAATAACCTGTTAAAAACAGGATGTGTCACCTCAAGCTATGGAAATGAATGGTGTTATTGTGTGATATGGCTGTGATAATTTTAGTAGTAAGTCCAATATGATGGTGTAGATGTGACTTTATTAAGAAACTGACAGGCACAACAATAATCAACAACTTTTGAGAGGTAATGCAAAAGAAAAACATCCTTCAAGGGGTGTAAATCAGCAACTTTATCAAAACCACCCTTAGCAAAAAGTAGTGTTTGCAAGCATCCTTTAAGTATACTCATTTTAAACTAAAAATAAAAGAGTATATTTCCAGTTCATTTTTTATGTACTTATCTGAGAAATACTTAACCAAGTTTATCTTACACTATACTTGGCTTGTACTAAAAGTATAATAGAAGTTCAAGTACACTTAGTCTATACTAATGTTTAAACTTTTGACAAAGCTAAACTTTAGTATTACACTGAAAGTCCATTTTCACACAGATTACTATTATTTGTAATATAATTCAAGAGAAAACTAAAAGTATACTTAGAAGATTACTTTTAGTATACCTCTGAGTATAATGACATAAACATATTGTAGGCCAATTTAGTTCTAGAAATATACTTGTTAGTAAATTGACACTTAGAGAAATACACTTTTATATACTTTAGGACATGTGCTCTTCCTTTTGGTAAGTTTATAAACTTAAAAATACACTAGCAGTATACTTAAAGTGTACTTTTTATAGACAAAAATGTCCCAATTTAGTACGAACGAGTATTAAATCAGTATACTTTCTAATACACTACAAGTACATGGTGCCTAGTATACTTAATATACTTAAACTTATACTCAAGTATACTTAATAAAATGAACTTCAAGTATACTAGTTTTTATTAAGGGCATACTCTCTTGATTTATTTGGATGATACGTTTTTCAATCTGTCATGAAACGACTGATTCAGTTCACAAGTCTGCAATCGATATGACACGATATCATGCCTACCTAACCCAGACACATAAATATCAACTTACAGAAACAACTCAAATATTATTTAACCATTTTATTTTAAGGTTTTTACAGGAATCAGACATTTAAATGTATATAAATACCAAAATATTAAAGCTAAATTTAAACTTTCACCATTTTTTTTGCATCACAAAAAAAAACAACAGAACTGCCTCAACAGTAATGTATGTTTCGGCTCCAAAGTATGCAGCAAAGTTCAGAAAAGCTAAATATTAATATTTATATCATTTCAATTCTACACTTTTCTTTTGATGGGGTACAACAAATGGTGTTAAGTTAAAGTGTGGCATCATGTTTCTGTTTCTAACAATTTAAGCAGATTAATGTAAACAGTTGTAAAAAAAATCTGACGTAGCTTACATACAGTCATAACTTTGACAACTATCAGTACAGGAATAACGTGTCCATGGGAACATAAACTTCCAAACACACTGAAGATTCAAAGTGTCAGAACATGTGAATCATAGGGATGACTGATGTTGACACAGAGGACAGATTTGTTTTGCTGAACGTCTCCATCTCTTGACTGATGGCTGATGAGATGTCAGGATTTGGTGACTTTTTGTTCCTATAAGCTTGACCTTTTTAGATTTCTCTCAGTGCACATGATAAATAATCTTTCTGCAGCTCTGATGAGTGTCGAAGCTGCAGCGATGATGAGTGATTGATGAGTGACAGACAATGAAAGGCTTGTTTGTGGATGAATCCTAATCTGTGATATAAAAGGCTTCACATTTGTTCAAGCTGGAGAAGAACTAAATTGGAGAACATCATCTTATTGAACACATATGTGTACAGAAGTAAAAGTAGTCTTAATGTTGGAGACGTGCTCAGCCTGTTTCTGTGGATGTGTACTTGTTTTGTGTACTGTAATCATGATATATTAGCAGTGATCCTGTGTGTTCAGGTTGTCTGTGTTTCTGTGTTTCAGAGATACACCAGAGCCTCTGTGGGTCCTCTTCAACCTGGCACTGCTGTCAGCAGCATGGCTCTGTGCCTTTGGCAGGAGACCCACTCTTTTCCTGGCACGTCCTCTGATTGTGGGAGTGTGTGTGTGTGTGGTGGTGGTGGGGGCAATCAGGGCGGCTCTGATCATCGTGGTTGTCCACACTGTGGACGTCCCGCGGGCCGTCTTTTCCACCTGTTCAGCAGGAACCTGAGGAGCTCCTCCGCTGCCCGGGCCCCATATGTCACCAGATTCACTGGGTGTAACGGGTGAATTCTGATCCTCAGCTTTACATCAGAACACAGTGGCTTCAAAGAAAGCACAACAGAACAAGAGAGAGGTCAAATCTGAGCCGTGTTGTTCCCTCTTTAAAGAACTGAAGGATATGTTTGCTTACAACTAATAAATATGGGATAAAAATGACTAAACTTAAAGTTGTTCTGTGGTTTATAATTCTTTCTGTTCAATAACTTTGCAGGAAATTCTCCCTGAGAAAACCATTTTCTCATCACCATCTTTTCTCTCCAGCTTTTAATAAAAATCACTGCTTCATTTGTTTGCCAGTTTTGATCTTGTTAGTGTTTTGTAAGTTTTCCTCCTGCCTTTCTGGTTGCTTTGGGACGACCCCCTCTCTGAGACCCACAAAACTTATTTGGCAAAACAGTTTTCTGATTTCTCTGGAAGATGTTAAAGGTTTTTCCGTTTTTAAGAGCAGCTCCAGGAATTTTGGCACAAGTGGTTCTGGAGCTTTGTTGGGTCTCAAGTTGCTTTAAAATCTCTAAAAAAAATGTTATGCCAAGCTCATTTCATAGCAGATAAATGGTGCTAATTTAAATCAAACCCTGTGAGATTTAAATTATTGTCACAAACAGAAACTCTAAATATGTGTTCAGTATTTCAACTTGTTAAATTTGAGGTTTGTTTTTAAAAATAAATAACATAACTAGCACAAAAAGTAAGGACATTTGTGTTACATGCTAGATTTTTATTTTGTTTTTGCAGCAATGCTTCTTTTTTTATAAATCTTATAGCGACATCTGATTGGCAGAACCAGAAGCTCAAGTGTCAACAGCAACAAAATAAGCTGTTTAGCAGAGAAGATTTATATTTGAAATTTCTCAGTTCTTCTGCTCATCCCAAAAATGCATGTTCCTTACAAATGTGGCATCATTTAAAATATAAATTAACAGGCTTTCCAACTGTATAAGAGTAATTGCCAAGAAGCATTACAACAAAGAAATAATCTACACAAATTTCAGTTTATATATATATTAACTCCCTAATAGCTCAAAAATGATAGTTATCTTTATGTTTATAACATTGTATTAACCCTAAATTGCTAGGGAAAATTAAAACTGCACACGAAGCAACAGCTTGGGACTCACAAAATAAAACTGTCTGACTAAGGGGGGCCAGTAGAGCATCTCAGTCCCTCCTTAGTGCCTCCCCTGTATTGGGACTGGGATAAAATAAGCAAATAAGCAACCAAAATCTAAAGAAAGCCAAATGAACCCCTTTAAAATAGATTTAAAACATCAGGCTTCTTGGAAACTGTATAAAGATACTGGAGTGGTTTTACTGTTCGCATGTAGTCAAACTTATTTTTAGCTCATATAAAAGAGATTTAAAAAAAAAAGCAGCCAAAATATTATGCATGTCATTTTATCAAAAAAGTAATGCTTTTCACTCACAGATACAGTCATGGTTCATTTATGTTTTATGTTTTTATAAAAAACTAAGGCCTAAATTTACCTTCCACTCCAGGTTTTCTATTCCTTTCACTCCTCCAGGTTCAGTGACACTGATGGACTGTCAGAACTTCTTCACTAAGATATCAAACAATATCATCCATCTTAGAAGAGCCATGTTTGTCTTTGTTTGGATCAGATTCATAATAACGTCTAAACTTGACAAAGATTTTGGCACTTCTTAAAACAAAAATGACAGATAACTGAGTTAGATTAATATTATGTGATGATTCTAACTGGTCTAAAATCAAATAAATCGTTTCGAAAGACTTCCGTGCAGCAAAGAGCAGGAAAAAATACATTCAAATATTCAAACTTTTCTAAGACGAAGTCTGTCTTTAGGTTGCAGGGAACTTAATTGGCAGAGGCAAGTGTCAGATGAAGTGTCAGCGTTGAGAGAAAGACTTCTGAATCAACTCCCCGGAGACGTGCCAATGTCAAGAGACAGTTTCTGTAAGGTATTCAGAGAACAGACTGACTTCATTTCCTCTCATTGCAGGCGAGTAATTACTTCTACTGCCGAAGAAGAAGAAAGAGAAGCTTTGGTGAAATAATCATTTTACCTTACTGAAAACGAAATTATTATTAAATAGTTCATTTTTCTTCAGTTTAATTGAGTTAAAGCAATCTTAGAGCTTTATGCAGAAAAAATAAAACACTCTGAATTATTTTAGTACAGAAAAAATTTATTCAACACAACACAGACAGGTTCTACATTTATTTAAATTAAGTTCCATTAAATACAAACAAAGTGTTTTGGTGTTTACGAAATACTGTTTAGCTTAGAAACCTAATGGATTACATCCAGTCTTCAGTTTGACATGACATTTAAAAAGGAGGAAGCAGACGGTTTCACCTGACGTCACAACTACAGCGAGAGCGCCAAACGCAGATGGAGGGCCGAAAGTGAAGTAGGAGGATCTGAAAACCTGCCCAAGTTTTGAATATTTTACTGCTGCTCCAATCATTATAGACCAAAGACTGTCTTATACAAAAGTGAAAAATGTAGAAAACTCACCGAACGATGGCGTCAAAAGTAGATTTTAAACCTACATCTCTGGTCGGGTGGAGCGGGATGCAGGTGTCTACAGTAATCTCTTCATCAGAGGCATGTTAGCTGTTAACTTATTATAAAGCATTAGGTTGTCATAAAACCATCATTTATTTAGTAGTTAGTATTAAGTTACTGGTAGTTTAATGTGGGTTTCATCTGGACTTTTTAGGCTAACGTTTCGTGTCATTAAGTGTTGTGTGTTTGTTGGCGTTAGCCACTACTGCTAGCATCTTAACATATAAAACATAATAAGAAAAAACACTCACCCTGGCAAAGACCAAACGATAATCATCCAGGAACTGTTCGGTACAGAGGTTGTGTAGTATGACGTCTGAAGGACCAGAGCGTTTATTGTTGCAAATCTTTAGATTCTGTTGTCTTCATGAGACACAGGTCATTGTTCGACACATTTGTGAGGTACTTGCTGGTATTCTTTGTCTTGAAACGAGATCTAAATCCGTACAATATGGACTCTCTACAACTGTTTCTTCCATAAACATTTTATTTCCTGCCCTCCATTTGAAAATCGAAACCACGTGACTGAAACCCAGTTACGTATTATTAGAAATAACGCTTCTCTGACTTTCCTGGATCCAGAGGGAGTAGTGTGACTTTTGTCCTTATGGGACAGAATATAAAGAGCTGTTAACTTGTTTTTATAAAGCATTAGGTTGTCATAAAACCATCATTTATTTAGTAGTTAGTATTAAGTTACTGGTAGTTTAATGTGGATTTCATCTGGACTTTTTAGGCTAACGTTTCGTGTCATTAAGTGTTGTGTGTTTGTTACCCTTTTAGGGAAATGTAAATATTTCTCCAGTTGTTAAAGTATTCATCTAGAACAGGGATCATCAATTCCGGTCCTCGAGGTCTGCAGTCCTGCATGTTTTACTTGTTTCTCTGCTCCAACACACCTGATTTGAATGAATAGATGATTATCAGGTAATTCACTGACCGAATCAGGTGTGTTAGAGAAGGGAAAAAAGTAAAACATGCTGCGGACCTCAAGGACCGGAATTGATGATCCCTGCTCTAGAATTAAATTTTTTCTTTTCTTTCTTGTATAAAGAGTTGCCTGCTGCTGGTAATCAATCACTCTGAATTTATAAAATTGATGTATTTTTTTTTGTTTAATATAATGTGCTGCTGTAACCTTTAATTGCAGCAGTAACTTAATATTCCCTAACCCAACTTCAAGCGTGAATGTATTTCTCTTTCAAACGCAGCAACTGTTCAATCTCCTGGTGGTGTTTGTCACACCATGTTGCTCAAATGCCTCGATTTATGCAGCAGCTGGTGCAGTAAATGTGCTGTAATTGCACAGTCACACATGGATCGGGGTGTGCGTTGGTAGTATCGCACCAGATCCATTCATCTGCCGTTCATGTGATAATGATGCTTCGGCACCACCTCTCTCTGCAGTTGATTTAAGGCTGTTGTTGTAATTCACATTCAGCCCCTGCATGTATACTGCTCATCCCTTTCTGTGCATTCAGGG
This sequence comes from Anablepsoides rubrolineatus, assembly GCA_031762495.1. Lineage (NCBI taxonomy): Eukaryota > Metazoa > Chordata > Actinopteri > Cyprinodontiformes > Rivulidae > Anablepsoides > Anablepsoides rubrolineatus. The sequence continues at coordinate 25,169,288 of JARVGW010000322.1, forward strand.
GCCGATGGGAGGGAATTCTTCGGCGTCCCGGTCGGACCGGGCACCAGCAGTGCTCTCTATGTAATGACCCGTGCTGTGGGAGGTGTTGAGGGAGCAGATTTGGAGGCGCTATCCTGTTAACAAGCAGCCTGCTGAGACAAGCTGTGAGCAGCGCTGCTTCCGAGACGTGTGATTTCCAGCGAGGCCTGTTTGTGGCAGACAGAAGGAGATCTGCACTTCACCCTCTTCTTTTGATCGTTGTTGAATTTCACTGCAGAGGAAGAGTCTCTTTTGGTCCTTTGGTTGGATTTGGTGCTTTGGTGGCCCGTAATTGCCATTTAAATTACATGAATTACTTTATTTATTAAAGCTGTGTTGGGGTAGCCATGGTCTTCTAATCATGAGGCTGCAGGTTTGACCCCAGGTTGCACCAGGAAGGCCGTCCATTTATCAACCCTCAGAAATCAATCATTTTAACAGAAACTTCTGTATTACTGTCACACGATAGAAAGTTGCTAATGGCTGTCCTAAAAGCCTCTAGAAGTTGTTAAACGATGTCATCATCTAAGCTACTAATTTGCACTACGAATAATTGTGATCTAGGCCTGTGTTTCTCAAAGTGGGGGCCGCAGCCTCCTGGAGGGGGCACCAGGGGGCACTAGTAGGGCCTCAGAAAGCTGGAGGAAAGATTTAAAAAACCAAAAAACAATTTGATCGAAGAAAAGTTTTAAATCACTGGAATCTGACCCAGAGCAAGACGAGAATGAAGACGACCAAACTGTAGTTGGTAAGTACAGATCTTATTTATTTTATTTTTCTTTTATTTATCCTTTATTTATACAGGAAAATCTCTTGAGGCTCATTGTGTCATTTACATGAGAGGCCTAAGACCTTAGATATTCTGTTACAAATAATTTAATGTAATAGTCCAGAAAACATCATAGAAGATGAACTGAATGGGTTGAAAAATGTGACCCAAACAGAATCTAAAAATTTCTATGCAGCATAGGAAGAGACTAAATTCAACTTTTCTGCACTCCTAGAGGCTCCAAGTGCACAACTAAATGTATTTAATTGTTCAAATTTGCTAAAATTTGGATTTTGCATGATATGTCCTTTAAATGTGAAAAGGAAGGATTTAAAAGCAGGATGTCTCCTTTAAAATTGTGATTTATTTTATAGACCCGTTGCGCATAAAAAGTCATATTTTACTTTACATACTTTGACAGGCCAGCAGGTTCTCTGCCATAATTCACAAAAATTATCAGATGAACGGAAGAAAAAAAAACACAGTTGCATTCGTCAATTTGTTTGTTTGCAACGAATAACTTCAGACCCCTACCCACAATGCCATGCGTGCAGAAAACTACAAAATCATCTATTCATAAATCTTGTATGCCAGTTCTCGCACTGTGACGACCCCTGTAGCGAGAGCAGCCAAATTATTTAAAAAAAAGGCAAAACTGTTAACATAAAGGAAAGAAAATCTGTTGTGAAGAATCATTTATCATTTCTTTGACTTTGTGCAGGAAATATCTGAACCCAGACCAACCTATTCTTGTATCTTCTTTAATATCCTGACAATTTATCTATAATTTGAAATGTCCTTCACCCGGAGCCTTTGTGCGTTCAGGTTACACATAGAGAGCATGTAAATGACCGAGCTGTAGATGTTTGACTGTGGAGATAAAAGCAGCTCTGCTTCTTAAAGAGAACAAAAGAAAAGCAATCTATCCGTGTTGAAAACAGGCCTGACTCGGTGCACCATGGGCTGCACGCAGAGTCATTCTCCTGGGGATGGAGTTCAGAAATAATGAGAGGAGAAACATCCGCATAAACAGATTGACTTTTTTTTTTTTTTTTTGCAGCCAGGTCTAATTACAGGCCAGGAATAAATAATCATGAGAGAGAAGGCCGGCGTAATGCATTGTAATGAAACGTGAGGAATTATGGCATCATTTTTCCTGCCGACATGTTGCCGTGGCGTGTTGGTTTGGCTGTGAGGCGCAGATGCTGAGCGGCGCTGACATGTGGCCGTGATATGTGGGCAGGTTGTTCTGCAGCCATTAATGAAGTGGTCCCTACACGGTTTGTTTTCAGTCTCATACAGCCCACGCACCGCGTCGGACTGAATTAATGTTTGCAGCTCAGTTCACCAACAACAATTAAACAGAAACAACGGTGAGCTCAGATCTTTGTGTTTACATGTAATCATGATGATTGTTTGGATATAATGGGAAACATCACAGGTTTAACAGAACAACTCAGAGCAAAGTGGTCATGTTAAGAAATGTTAACATTAATGCAGTTTTGTTCATTTTCTTTTAAAATGGGAGCCTTTATGTGGATAGTCTAGTTTAAAAGCACAACTTTTTATTGCAATAAAAAAGTTTTGTTTAATTTTGTTGTTCAGGTTTACTTCCTGTTGTATTCTGAAATGTTTTTGTCTTTTTGAGAGCGTTGCTCTCTTCACATCTGATTTTTAGTGGTTGATTGCCATCACATGTTGTTTATTATCTCCTGAATCTGTGGTTTGACTGTTTTCCTGATTCTGGTCATGGACTCATTCAGTTCAGTTTTATTTGCTCTACCTTGGGTTTAACTTCATGAAGGTATTTATTTATTCTGCCCAGGTTGTGACTTTACATCATTTAATAAATGAGAATCCCTTTCTTTAAAATCTGACTTCAAACTTACTGGATAATCAGCAGAGGAATCAGTGTAAGATCAGTGTAAAGTCAAACATGACTGAAAACAAAACAGTACTGACCACAATGTCCTGTGATTACAGAGGTGCCACCAGGTGGGAGTGACCACGGGGGAAATGCCCCTCAAAACAAATGGTGGGCCCCGACTGGGCCCCCGTGGCCAGACCATTCACTTCAGGTGCATTTTTTATCTCCCCTTGTTATGTTTTGTCTGAGTGCTTGTGTTATTTTGGTTCTAGTCTGGTTTTCTGTCTTGTCTCTCTCTGTTTACCCCCTCCTGTCCTTTGCTCAAGCTCCTCCCACTCACACCTGATCCTCATGTTTCTTTCCCAGGTGTTTCCTGTTTGTCCTCATTAGTTCTCCTTTATATTCTGTTCTCTGTCTTCAGTCTGTGTCGGTTCATTGTGCTGTTTTCAGCCTGTGATGGTTCCATGTTTCTTGTCTTGCCACGCCACGCCACGCCACGCCACGTCACGTTACGTTAAGTGAGTTTTTGAGCTGCCCAGTCAGCACCTTTTTGTTTAAATAAATCATTTTTTTTGCCTTTTGAAACTGCCTGCACCCTGGGTTCTTTTCTGCCTGCCACAATCATAACACCCCTAGCTATTTAGAATTAATAACCTTTAGTACATTATAAATTAAAAACAAAATTAAGAGTTAAAAATACATTTTATTTAATAATAAAATAGAAAGCAAAAATTTAGTCCCTGTAAATAAGAACAAGCAGTCTAATCTATATATTGCTTCCCCTAATTTTATACAGACTTCAGGATTTTTCCAGCCTTTGTGTACCTTTTTGTTGGAAACAGATATAAATATTGACATTTACTGTGGTAGTATATTTGCAAAATATTAGTTAGAATTTACTCTTGTGTATATTACCACACCCTACCCACCCACGCCCAACTTTGTGAGTGGAATTTGAGTAAAATTTTCCCCATTACACACATAAAATAAATTAAAACAATTAACAAAAGTTATGGCTTTTAACCTGCAAAAACTTGTTTCTGACAAATCTTTTGTTTAAATCAAAGATTTGACTTTTTAGGGAATAGGAATAAAAGCCTCATGTAGGAACATTTTATGGAATTACATGTGTTTGTAAAGATACACACAGAAAGTGGACTGTTTTACTGTTTTACTGTTCTGGTCTATAACATTCTGGTTCAGTGATTTTACCTGTAAAATAACAAACTGAGCTGCATCAGTTGGTAGTTTACTTAAGTTTTAAAATCACCCTTTTACAACAACTAATAATAGAATTTATGAATCTTTTATGAGTTTGTTTTTTGTGGGCCAGCTCAGGTTTTTCAGTGGGTCCCACAAGACACCCCCATTAAAGATTATCTGCAGGCACGTATGTGATTAACTAATAAAAAGTGGGGAATAAAAACAGTTCCAAGAAGTTTAGCAAAGATCAAAGACTGAAGCTTCTAGAAACACAGAGGCTTAATTTTTCCAACCATTTAAAACACGAGTACCAGAGGTAACGTGGGTCAGCTGGTTTGTTTATTTTTAGGGAAATATTTCTGTCTTATTTTGAAAATAAATTTATTGAGGAAAAAGGAACTTTGCTATAAAGCAAACAGCACAGAGATATCTTTCCTCCAGAAACTCAAGTTTCTCTTTTAACATCATAAATAACATTTTGTGCTGAGCTCTGAGGTTACCAAGGAAGAGGTTTGTTTTATTTGAAATGAGCAATGCAGCAATTTTACAACAATTATCTGACTAATTATTTTTTTAAGTTGTGATTATTCACCTAATCATAGGATAGAAAATGAAAAAATCGTTCAAATATCCTAATTATTAAAGTGTTCAGAACATTGTAACAGGATTTTCCCACTAATTTCTTGCTGTACAAAGACAAATTATAATCATGTTTCATGGGGAAAATAATTGTTAGATTCAGTTTAATTAGAAATAACTAAATGTGCAGCTCAGCCAACTACATCTTATTCTTATAGAAATAAAAGAAATTGTTATAAAAATGATGTCTGTGAAACTTTATTTAGCTTTGCATTGTTAGTAAAGTGAATAATTTAAGTCATGTGACCTGCATTGTTCTGTAACATAATAAATACAACCCTGGACCCAGGGCTGTTTTCTGTATGGCTGTTTTTTATGTTTTCCTCAGCGTCCTCACAGATGAAATTCATAAAACAGTGAATGATTCAAGATGCTGCAAACATCTAAAGCATTGTTGGGTTGTAACTCTTAAACACCCAGGTCAGAGCATCTGTTTACCTCATGATAAATGAGGTCAGGCAGGAGGAGAGGAGGAGGGGCCGGGGGATCCAAAACTGAATATTCTTGTCTCTGTAATCGTTTCAGACGGTGCTGCCAGAACAGATTGCAGTATTTTTGCTTCCCCCATCGGAGAAGGGTGGTTTTTCACTAATATTGCAACATGACACTCACCATTTGACTGTCAGTCAGAGCAGCACTGCTGCATACATGAGCTCACCCTGCAGGTACAGCTCTATGCAACCATTTATAACTAGACCTGTGAATCTGGTTCGATTTATGGAACTGGCTTCATTAAATATACTAGTTTACTTGAGTCACTTCAGTTGTTAACTCTGCACAGCATCAGCTCTGTTAAAAAAACACATCATTTTATAATAATTATATTTAACACACTAATAAACGCCTTGCAGATGGAACAAAACTTAAAATATCTAAATGAAATAAAAACTTAACATGTATGTATATATGTCAATGTCTATGACTCACCTGGAGTCAAGCTAACTTTTCAGTTATATGAAATATGAATTTCCATTTCTAAATATTTATTAACCTGGAGGAGCAACACTGTACAGAGTTGCTAATTTAGCCAATTTGTCACTAGATTTAACAGGTTTTCAGACCCCCTAATGACTTATAGTCACAACTTTTCCTTGTGTTCTTGGAGACTTAAGTGACAGCACTTCCTCAGCCGAGCCCCTCGCCCTTTCCAAAGCACTTAAAAGTGGTTCGAGTCACTGAAGCCTCGTGCTCTGCAAACGATCACACATGTGCAAGGCTGTTGCTGCTCCCACCCTGGTTTACAAAGCCTAATGTAAATTTGACTTTAATGTTGTTTTTTTTTTGTCTCTGACACTCGCACTAAAAAAAATCCCAGGACTCAGCTGCATTTAACTCACAGCCTCAATCACGTCACCTCGTCCACCTTGTCTCTGTCTGTTGATTAATTTTCTCACAAATTTTATTTAATATAATGTGAATATAAGCAAAGTATTAAAGTTACAAAATTATTTCATTAGCTTATTTGCAGTTCTAAACATATTTAAAGTGTTTTTCATCAATATAAATCCCTCCTACACTCTAAAAAGAAATACTGCATATTACTTAATTTTATTAGTGTAACATTTTTTCACTTGAATGCCCTGAAATTGGTTATAATAACACAGGAATTATAAGTAAATGTGTATGATATTTTCAATTATGTCCGAATGAACTGTTTAAGCAGAAATACTGAACAAAATTGAGTAAATGCAACTAAAAATATTACATAAACCAAATTGAAAATCTGAGTAGAAACTATTAAATGAAATAAGTAAATATAATTGAAAACATCTGTATAATATAACTACTAATTTATCAATGGCTTACTTAAAAAAATGTGTTCTTACTACTTAATTTACTACCTTTTTACACAATTTACTACATATTCAGTTAAAAAATACAAAATGACAAATATCTCACAGAAAATGAAAAATTTTATTCGAAACAGTCTTCCAGCAGAATTTTTTTCCCTCTAAAATCTGTAAGTGCCACAAGGTTTACTTTCGGATGTATTGTACAAAACTAAAAAGTGCTCTTTTGGGGCTTTTTATCCCTAACCCTTAGCATAGGTTTACTACAAAACACATTACAACAAGGTTATTCAAGTGTTTTAAATCTGTTTTGACATATGAACCATTATCAACTGTCTGTAGTACTCAAGTTATGTAGACACAATTTAGAACATTTGAAATTTCTGCAAAGGCAAACAGTTTACCAAAGATTAAACACTAAACTAAAATGCTTTTTACCAAATCACCAAAAAAATAAAATCACTACATTTATACTTAGTTTGCATATTATTACAAGGCATTAACATCTTCACACTAAACCCATTTGTGGCTGGTAAAAAAAATAAAATCACAATATGCAGTATAAAAACCTCTGCATGTATGAAATCACATTTATACTGTCTAAATCCTATGCTTTCTTAAACCACTGGAATTTCTAACAATGACATAAAATACAAGAACAACTTTCTCCTTAGAAAGTTCAACAT
>JARVGW010000322.1:25198728-25213125 GCA_031762495.1 Anablepsoides rubrolineatus
TGTGTGTGTGGCAGCAAGAGAGTCATTAGTGATCAGTGTCCGATAATAAGCCTGCATCATCAGTCCGGCAGACATCTCATTACCTGGGCGTCAATACGTGTTCAGCAGATGGATAAACAGGACGTGATCCATTTGCTTCTGTTAATTGTTTCGAGGAGAGGAGCAACTGCAAGCCTGCACTTATAATATCTGTATATTTCCCCCCTCAAAAAATCATTGCATGTGGTGCTGCCATGGGAGATTATGAGGCGAGAGCATTTCTGAGGGGTGCCAGCATTAAAATACACATCATTTTGGATGGTGGAGTGCAGAGATCAGAAGAAGTGTTGAGGCTGTATAAAAAAAAAAAAAGCATACATTAGGATGGCCATGGTAACCACACACCTGTCTCTGCAGCTCCCTTAAGGACAGGCAGACAGAAACGTGCAAACTAAAAAGTAAGCCTTAAATAAACAGTCGTCGTGCAAAAACTACAAGTTGTAACTTTAAAATTCTTTAAACAGGAGAAGCACATGACATCTCCCCACTCCCTGTGGCGCTGCCGTGACAGATTACGAAATGGTTACAACATTTTTGAAGGGCGCCGCCGTCGACTACTGACATCAAAATGCCCCCCCACATTTTGATGTTCGGAGCGTGAAGGGAGATCAACGTCAAAAGAAGCTCCTGCAAAAAACGAGCACATTAGTAACAACACACCTCTCTCTGCAACTTCGTCTAAGGCAGGCAGACAGGAATGCGCAAACTAAAAAGTAAGCCTCAGACAAACTGTTGCAGAGCAAAAACTACAAGTCGCTCCTTGAAATAACTTTAAAATTTTGAAACGAGAGTAACACAGAACCATCCACCACCACCGTCTCCCTTAAGGACAGGCAGAAGGAAATGTGCAAACTCAAAAGTAAGCCTCAGACAAACTTCTGCCATGCAAAAACCACAAGACATAACTTAAGAGTAGCGGAAGACCCACGTGAGTTTTTATGTTTCTATTATGTTTTATGTAGTGTGAACTACAAAAAAAAACTAAAACTAGTTAAAATATAAAGAGTATGGAAGCTTGGGGGTGCGCTCGTCAATTTCAGTTCAGTAGTAGTGAGAGACACTGGGTGAAAGAAGACAAAAACACCTGCAGTATACTTTCATTTAAATATTAATGTAGATGCACTAAAATGGTCATAGAAGTTTGCAAAATGTTGAAAGGTTTTAACATGTCGTTAAAAAAAAATCTCCAAAAACCAGGAAACTTACACTGCGACTTTTTAAAAAAATGGTTGAAAAGGTCAAAATTTAGTTGTATATTCCAAATTTCTGCAATCTGTTTGAATTTAGGTTCTATTAAGGAGTAATAATGAACTTTACAGTTTCAAAACAGGCTGGGATTTCACACCCATATATTAAAATCCCATTGTTGTGTATGGGGGGAAAATCCTGTTTCAGTTTGAAAATTATGTCCGCGTCATGCGATGTATCGCTACCAAGTCTTAGCACATGATTCCAGGTCGAGCTGCACCTTTTCTAGTATAGTTCTTCAAATCTACAGAGCGTGAAATGAGACAAAAATCACCAACAGAATAGTAACCAGAGTGCATCGACGCTCATGCATTTGCACCTTTGATAACGGGCGGCTTTGGTTCTGCAGAAACACGTTCTTTAGAAGTTCTCCGTTCATCTCCTGCTCCAGATAAATTGGATAGTCATGATTAACCAGCAGTTATTGAAGTGCACACAGCTTCAGACATGATCACGCACACACACCCTCTCCTCCTGACAAAGTCATATCTTCATGGTTTGAGCTGGAAGGCACAATCAGGCTCAGCAGCATGTGGTCTGGAAAATATCTGTGACTGTTGTGCGACGTGGCCCAGATTTTTTGCTTTATTCTTGTGATGTGCAAAACAACTACACTGTCATATTAAAACAAAAAATCTGAAAGCATGATAGGGGCCTCTGTTAGCTGCTGGACTCGCTTGCGTGTGGAGCCTGATGAAAGACCCTCTCTTGAATGAAAAGCTCTCTGCAGTAGTGGAGGAGATGGAGAGAGAGAGAAGGAGAAAAAAAGCCCCTCCTTGGCTTTGGTGGAGATCAGTACAAAAGAGAAATGGGGGTAGGGTGAAACAGGCTGACTGTCTGGAACGTAATAAAACCAGGAGATTAAGGGGGTCCGGGGAGTCCCTTTGGGAGCTTTGATTGATTCCAGAGAATTGGACCGGGACCCACACGCAGTGAGTCTCACATTACTAATTGTGAGGGTCCCCTTCCCTGAAAATATCTGTCTATTCAAAGCACATTTTTGGAGGTCCTGACTGTGGCCAGGGCTTATCTCTATCAAAGCTGGCAGATCTGTGGCTCAAAGAATTCGCTCGGTCTTGTTTGGTGTAGTGGGGGACCCAAAGTCTCACTCTTTTTTTTTTTGTTGTTCAGCTGACCCAAACTCTTCATTTCTTTCCCCTGCAGCTTGTAGAGATTGTTTAGATTTTTAAAAAGCTTTAATAAGTTAGGCTTTTGTAAACAAGTCTCCGTCGGAGGAGTATAAAATCCATTTATCTTATCTTTGTTGCCCTCCTGGGAGGGAATTGTGTGCTGATTGTCTCCCTGTGGACAGTGCAAATATCTGGCTGAAATGTGCAAACATTTGGCAACCTTCAGCTTTTACAGTGCTCTCTCTGGGGGTCTTATCTTTGCAGACCACCTCAGATGCAACTTTGCAAAAGACTTAAGAAAAAAAGCAAACACAACCGTTGTTTTCTTTGGTCTTCTCTGTGGACTCTTCTGTCAGGAGCCCAATTTACTACCTTTGTGGTGGTGTTTGGAAAGCTCTGGTGGTCCAACTTGTCAGTTTTTGAGGAAATAACATGGGGAACGGTTAAAAGTGGAGGTTTACTCCTCATTCTCCATTCAACTTGTGATCAGTGAGCGGTGTGTTAGGGTTTCTCTAATCCTGGTCTGTTATCATGCGTCAACACACCTGATTCAGTGACTGAATTACCTCTTCAAGTTCTGCAGAAGCCTGTGGATCACCCATTGATTCAAAACCAGTGTTGGGGCAGAGATACCTCAAGGACCAGGATTGGACAATCCTTTTACAACTTCAACCTCAAAATGGAAGAATCAATGTCAGCTTTTGATGAGTGAGGGGAGGGGGGTGTCATTTAGACTTGGTAACTGTCTCTTCTGTGTTGAGCGTGTTATTTACTGATCATTTATTTATGGCCTCCAATCGCTCATGAGGTCCTAATGACCTCTGTAAACAAAGAGATGGATAATTGCTAACTTGGCAAAGTGTTTGATTCATCTGCCACCCTAATGAACCCGTCTCATTAGGATATGGTGCTCATCTCCTGTTAATACATTGGTGTGTGTGTGTGTGTGTTTGTTGCTGCTTTGTGTTCTCAATACATGGCAGCAGTTAAAGTTCATGCCTACTCTTGTTTGATTTTCCAATAAGTACATCTTCTCAGCCACGGTTTAAAAACATCAAGTATAGACGGACACCCAATGATTCTGCTGAACAGACAGGGTTGACCTCAACTATTGATGTCAATGTTTTAAGCAAAGATGTCCCACAATGGGCAGCACCAGTGGTGGGCACAGCTCTGCTAATCTGGTAACATCTTATAGCAAAGCCATTGTTTTGTTTAGCAGATAAGGGTTTTCACTAACTTTAAAACCCGTTAGTGGACCAGTTAGCTTCAGCTAAATTAGGTTTTGCCAACTTTTAGCATTGCTCAGTGTTGGCTAGTGCATCACGTTGGTGGATTGATGGTCAATATAATCACCCACTTTTAGGAGACATGGCTTCTGTTTCGGTTTAACATGTAAATTGCAATGTGAACTGAAATGCAGGATTTAAGTTGATAAAATTCACTTATTTATAACGGTATATAAATTATTTGCATCATAAATTGCACTCTAAAGTCAAACACTTTAATCTGGAACTTTACTTCCAGCTGCGTCAGACTGAAAACACATGATTTTTCTTACAACTTGAAATAATAAATCCATAATTTGATTAATTTACAATTAGCATGCTGCTAAATTGTGGCGCTAAAGCTGCACTGTTTTGCGAGAAGAGGAGCCAAGCTGGGTCTGCATTCTAAAACCTAAAGTAAATCAAGGGGCAAGTCGATCGGATCGCCTCTATCGATTCAGTAATGTAGTGATTAGAAAACTGCTGCTTCTTGACTGAAATACCCATATGTCCATCCATACACACGCCTGTTTCCACCAGTTTATCTGTGGGTTTTCCCTGTTTCCACCAGACCAGCTGGCACATTTAATCTCTCCTATAAATCCTCAAATGATCATGGGGCTCCTGTGCCAGGTAAACCAAATAAATGAGGCACCCAGGATACATCTTAGTTTTATTTCTTTCTTTTTACCTTTTTCCTAACTGATCCTGGAGGGAACAAAAGTAGTATGCAGAAAAAAATACTACTTTTGGCCACTTGTTTAGTGCTTGGTTTGTTTGCTTTCTTTCCTGATGGAGGTGAGAGTTTAGACATTAGAAACCAAGAGCGTTGCCTTGTTGCTCAGCTTTGTTTTATGGTAGTAATGACAACTTAACCTGTTTAGACAATTCCCTGATGATCCCATCATTGATGTACACAAACGCAGTAGGGTTGGGCATTGTATTTTATGCTAAGTTGTCTTCAACTAGTTGCAGTCCAGTAAGATACTGACATCAACCCGTCCTTTGTAGTTAAATGGATACCAATATTCTCTATTCTGTGAGGACATTTACTGGCCAAAAAAAGTAAAGATTTGCCTTTCTGGTAAATGTGTGTACCTGTAAAAACTGTTCTCTCTGTTCGCAGGAAAGACCTTTTGATTTCAAACGGTACAAGGGTGGTGTTGTCCAAATCCATCGTTGCCCTCTGCATTTAGAAAGCCCCATTTCTGAAAACATGAAATGGGCTGGTCAGAGACCTGCTCACACCGAGAGCACTTTTCCTAAAAGCTGAACTTCACAACTCTTTCAAGTAGCGCCTGCTGTGCCGAAACAGATATCAGAAGCACCACATTTGTAGCTGTGCTGTCTGTAAGTCTGCCTGACCTTTCATGTTTAAAAAAAAAAAAAAGACTTGCCAAGGCTTTGAAAAAGTTGAATAATGTCTAGAGACTGTAAGTTTGTCCAAACTGCCCTGTGATTCATGATTCATGTCTCAGTTACCCAAGAGACGTCTTCTACCATATTATCTTGTACAGAAAGCATAATGTTCACCTCATTTTTCCCCCTTTTTCATTTTATATAGAAAAAGAAGGAAATTCAAAATTGCCGAGCTGTTTTTGTGCTCTCCAAGGCCTCCCTGTTCTGTTGTGATTGAATGATGCTCGGGCTTAATAACCTCTGGGAGAGCTGTTTGCAGTTTCCTCCAGCCTGACACACACTCACACAAACGTAGGGTTTTCAGCCCTCTGCATGGTCCATCTGAAGCTGGGAAATCGGCTCTTGTTGTAGCTGCGTGAAAACAATTGCGTCATTTTGTTCTCAGCTTCATGTCACTCCCTTTTATTAAAGGCCCCCAGGTGAACAGGAAGCATAGGTGGACAAAACAAACAATCGTTGACTAATTGAAAAAAATAATTGCACATTAGTTGACTATCAAAATAGTCATTAGTTGCAGCCCTAGTGGGAGTGGTTTCCCAGGCGCCCCATGTGTAGGGATGGGTACCTTTGACATTTGAATCGATTTGGTACTAATATCCGGCCATGTCATTCATGATAATACCGGTAAAAAAAACTTGCCCGGGAAAATAAATTATATCATGATATGCTAATTTCATGACCGACGTCATTTTGCCCATGTCAGAGAACCTGCTTGTTTTGTGTTGTGGTCTCGTTAAAGCTGCTCAGTCTGATACAGGTTTAAACAGACGCTGCATTCAACAAATTAAACAAACCCCACAGCTTTATCCAATCAGAGCAGAGCAGGGGGGCGGGTCTTTCTGATGGCTGCAGCTCCTGTCCTGAGCGAGCAAACCCCTCCTCCACACTTCGCTCCCGAGCTACTTGAGACGTTGGTATCTAAAATCTAACACTCTATAAGTTTATGTGTTCAGAGCTTCGTTATTGAACAGATATGTTCAACTTTGCTCGCGTGACCAAACTCCTCACCTCAACAGCGCTGTTACAGGAGTGCGCTGAAGTGCACACAGGCTGAGTTGTTCTGTGAGAGCCGCTGTTTCAGCTCTTCCAAAATATTAACTCAGATGAACACTTTGCCCCAGTATAGAAAAAACGAGTCTCCGCTTAGCGTTAGCCCACCCACCCCCGCAAAAACAAAACAAAAAAACGCTATGTTTACATCATCAATATCTACAAATTCCCTTCTTCACAGTATAGCTTGCTTATATTTAGAACCATACTGTGACTGAACTGCTCTGTGATTCAATAAATGGTCACATATGAAGAATAAATAGTTATAAATGATTAAATGAGCTCTCTAAATAATATAATTTTGAAAGAAATTGTTATTTTAATAAAGAAATCAGTCAGTCTAACAAATAAAAAAATGTAGTTATTTTGTACAGTACCAAAGACATATTTAGTAGATATTTTAAATATAAAATTATAGTACATACATAATGTGTTTGCGCTGAAAATTTATTGAGATGGTTAAATACTTGTATGACTATATCTGACTCAAGTCTTGGCAAACAGTTTTTTATTAAATATATTAAAAACACTAAAATGGCAAATATAAACTACAGAAAAGCTGTTCAATATCAAACTCTTTTTTACAAATCCCTTTGGTCCAAATGGTTCAGGTCAAAATTCTTGTATAATGCTTCATTAGAGAATACTAACTGTGTACTTTGTCTAAGAACATGGACACAGTGTATAGTTTTATGACTATACCTGTGTGTGGGGGGTGGTAAGAGTTATCGTGCATTTATCGTTATCGGGGTAAACTAGTCAATATATCAAGATATTGATTTTAGGCCATATCGCCCAGCCCTACTATGAAGACATGCACACACATACAGACACAGTGGAAGGAGATGGGTGTTATAGCTGCATGTCAATATGAGTGCAGTTGGTCGGTATCCTCCTGTGCACTTAAGCTATTAGTCAGCTTGTGTTGTGCTCTGGAGATCTAAAACTGTCCTCCCTGTGTTGTTACCTTACAGTTAAATGTTCACAAACCTGTTACTGAGTCACAACTGCTGTGAGGTTATGTCCTGTATGAGTGCTTTTTGGTTTATCCTTTAAAAAAATAGAAAAGATAGTGGTTGTGTTTTGACAATCTTAAAGATGTCTGATAAAGTCTTTTCCCTTTTGACCAAATATTGCATCACATTTTCCTTCAACTAGAAGTTTTTCTTAAACAAAACAACAACAAAAAGTGTTTACACACAAATGAAGTTGCTTCACTGAGGAGATACAATCAGCTGTTTATGGTTCGGAGCTGATAGCAGATTTACAGACATAGCAGTGACTGCTTGAACAGCAAACTGCTGTTCTCCAGGTGGAACATGTTCTGTAATGATATTTAAGTTTGGCCGCTCTTCTGTCGCTAGTGTTCTTCAGGGGCGGCGTGCCGTCGTCGTAGAGAAATTACAGGGTCCAGGTTTGTAACTGCTGCACGACGGCAGCATAAGTGAGTATTGATGATAGATTTGACCAGTTTGCTGCACCAGGAGAAAGTTTTTCGTCTTAAAGGAATGGCCTTTATGACTCTTCCAAAGGAATCTTTGTGCAAGCTCAGCAAAACAGAGGATACTTCATTTTCCAAGGATTTTTCCTGAAACTCTGAACCACTTTAGTCCTGCAGAGCTTCCCATCTTAATGTTTCCAGGTCGGCGGTGGCAGCTGCACTGGATTATGACAAATGCTAACTGAGCCTCAGCTAATAAGTGTGAAGTTGATTTATACACAGAAGAGCTTTGATGGGGATATTTACAGGCATGTCCTGGTAAAATAAGAACTCCTAATTTATTTCAAAAGCTGAAATCCTCTCAGATTGACTTTACTGTGTAACAGAAGGAAGTCAAAGTAAAAATGAGAACAATATTTAAAATATTTCAGATGTTTTTTAGTGCATAAAGTGTGGGTTTTATTCTTTTTGCACAAGCTGTGTAAAATATAAAAACACGAGTATCATTTTTTTTGTATCCATTTACCTCTTAATATAGTTGTTCCAACTTATACATTTTTTAACGTGTGTGGATTTTGATTTAATTTCCTCCAGCAGTCACTAAGGGAGATTAATAGCCTTCCTGAAAGATAGATTAGTAACCTTCATTTGCTTTGCGCTGTAGCTGCTGGAGGTCCTACGTCCTGCGGTTCTCTCACACATGAATTTATTCTCTGTCGTCTTTTTGGAGGACGTCCAGAATGTGATGAATTTACCCTGAAAGTCCTCTCAGGAGTGAAGTTTGAGGTAAAAACAGAGTCATGTGCAAGAATCAATGCAGCTCTCCAAATATAATGCTATTTGACCTGTGCCATAAAATTAGTGTAATAGTAATCCTGGCAATCAAGAAGAATGTAAGACAAAGGACTCCCAAACTGATGGATAGATGGAGCAAAGACCCCTTGCTATATATCTACTGTATATATATATTTGTTTTACAATACACTCTGCTTACGACTACATGAAACATGCCTTATTACTGTAAACTTGATACTACAATATAAGTTTGTAATAGGGATGTACGATATACCTGCGTCAATATCAGTATCAGTCGATATTGGTCATTTTTTAGAATATTGGTATCAGTTCAATGTGTAAAATTGTAATAAAAACAATGTAAAAAAATAAATGTCTAATCAAAAGTTTCAGACCACCCTCTGTACCTTTACAAACCCACCAGGGATCGGGACCCCATCTTTAAAGACCTCTGAGCTATATGTTTGAGGATTTTGTCCAGCAGTACAAGACGTAATCACATGGATATCCATCCATCTCTTTTTACCATGTCTTTTACTCGCTTCTTCCTTTCCCGGTCACGGGTGTCACTGGTGTCCATGTCCAGCAGTCACTGGCCAGTTTTCCATTACTGAATCTGACTCTACTCGGCTCAGTTTGGTTCGGTTCAGAGCGGTTCTACTCGGGTCTAGGTTGTTTTTCCACTATTACTAGGGTCCCCGCTCTGTGGGCGGTAATGTCTTTTAAAAGTGGGTGGTATAATTAAACTAGCAGTGCTAAAGCTGCCGTTTATCATTGTTTATTCTGTGCTGCTAAAGCTAACTATTGACATAAAAGTCTGATATTTAGTCTGTAAATACTGCTACAGCAAACCGTTGCTTATAAATGCAGTAAAACAAAACCAAAATGATTTTCTTATAAATAAACTTACAGTTACTGCACACTTTATGCCTAGGAGTGTGCGTAAATATGTTGTTTTCATATGGATTTAACTCAATGAAAAACAAACTTGCTCTTAATAAACTACGTCATCCAGGCAGCTCCACTGGCCAATTCTCACGCGAGCACCTCCACGTCCCAAACGGTGCCGGCCTTAGTACTACCTCGGGAGGAGGTCTGAGAAAGTGAGCCGAAAGTGGGCCGAAGGCGGGCGGGAGCCGCAGTGGAAATACAAAAAACGGGTGCCGAGTGGGGCGGAGCCAAACCAAACCGCATAGGTGGAAAACCGGCTAATGTGAAAGGAGGACACCTGGGACATGTTGCCACATAGAGACAATTTAGTTACCAATTAGCCTAACGTGCATGTTTTTCAGTTTGTGTGAGAAAACTGGAGTACCCAGAGAAAACTCACGTATGCACAGAAAGAACACGCAAACTCTACCCAGAAAGGTTTTAGACCTTTTAGACTAAACTTGATTCAAGATGGCTGTCACCGCCAGCTGACCCTAGAAAACACAAAACAATGTCTACAACCCAGTCCCATTTACAGAAAGTGATAAACGTGTTGGTGTGGTGGTAGCTTTTCTGTTGACCTAACCTGAAACTGGATGATGTGTCCTGTTCCTGTGTTCTGTTCAGTCGGACTGTAAGTGAGAGAGATCTCATTTACACACTCTCAAGGTATCAGTCTCCCACGTAAACAGGCTTTATTCAATCAAAGGAACGTTTCATTTGTTGAAGGGCTGTGTGGGCAGCCGGATACAGAGAGACCACTGTGAGCACGGTTCCGATGAACTCGCTGCCATCGTCTTGAAACCAGCTGTGGGCTTTTGGCAGCTTTAGACCTGGTTGAACGTGTGTGTGTGTGTGCCCTTGTTTTTACAGATTGGTGGGGACAATTTTAAAGAAAATGCAGCCTCGTGGGGCCCAGGTGTGAATTGAGTTTAGGTTAGTTTTAGGGTAAATGGTCAGAATTATGATATAAAATTTCCAAAAAATGAATGGAAGTCAGTGGAAAGTCCCCACAAGGATAGAGAGACATAGTAGGTGTGTGTGTCTGTGTATCTCAGTGTGTCTTTTTTTTAAATAGGCGTATGCCAACCATCTGGAGGAGAAACAGCTGTTTATTAACAAAGTTTAGAGAGTGTTCCTGTTTGAACAAACTTCAGGTGTTTTCATTCGGTCCTGAGTTTGTTCTTTGGAGCTGAAACTAACTCTAGTGGCTGACCACTAGAAGCCCTTTTTCTTTTCTTTTTTTTTTTTTTTCCTCTGAAGATACAAATTTCAGGACCAAGAAGCAGTGACAGCCACACTACTTATTACTTCTTCTTGTTAAAAGCTTAACTTAGTTTATTTTGTTTAAAATTACAGATAGGCGCTCAGCTCTGGGTTGTAAACTTGGGTGGTTTGGATCTGTAAAAGGACTTTGATTTTTCTTTTTTGCCCGCTGCCAACAATTGAAAGTGGACAGTAATGGGTTTGCTTACCAAGGATGAACAACCAATTCACTTTTGGAGTCAGTCCAATTAAAGATGGCCATGCAGCCAGTATAAAAATGGCTATAACCTTGTTTGTAAAGATATTAAGCTAAAATATAATGTGGTAGTAGCCCAGAGTCAACCACAACCGCTGGTGGCCACAGTTCTGCTAACAGTTAATAGCGAAGCTAACTTTTTGTTTTGAGGTCTAGCATCCTAACTTTGGAAATAGGTAGCAAACCAATTAGCTTTCATTAAATTTAGTCCTGCTAACTCTAAGTCTGCTAACAAAAACAACTAAATCCTCACTCAGGTAGCACTGCACGCCTGCGTCATGCTTCTCGTGTGTGTGTTTGTGTCTGTGTGTGTGTGTGTGTGTGTGTGTGTGTGTGTAGCATCTTAAGCATTTTGTCCACCTGTGTTAGTCTTCAACTGGAAGGAGACGAAGACGTGTGACACATTTTCAGTGACAGTCTCTTTTGTCCTCTCAGATCCCTGTAATGTGATCAGAAAGGGTGATTTCAGCCAGAGAAAATGTCCTAAAGCACTCTGGGAAATGTAGTTCCTCGGTTTGTACAGTTTTATCTCAGTGGATTAAAGATTCAGAGTCAGTACAGCAAAGGTGAGATGGATTTTCTCTAGACATAATTCTTGTCTTATTTGCTTGTGGTTCAGTGAATCCTGGTTGGATTGGGATGAAACTTGTATAGTTTTTGAATCTGAAGTCTCTGCTTTTAGCAGACATGTTAGTTGTGTGAAGAAGCTGGAGAGTGAACAACAGAGATCTAGTATTTTGTTTGTCATTTTGCCCAGTTTGTTGACTTGCAGATTAACTGCTTGAGATTTATACTGGTGGATGTAGCCAGATGTCTATGTTTAAATGTAAAAATAAAATGAGCCAATATAATAAAAGAATATCAGCAGGCTTCAATTAACTTTATTCTCCCACCCCCACCACTTTTTATTTTTTTACAACACATTTAATCTAATTCCAGCAGCTTCAGTTGTTCTGTAAATAATCTGCGGCGCTGTTGAGAAGTGTCACAACAAGCCTGTTTTTAAAGCTGCTGTATTTTCCTCCAGAACGTTCTTGGCCCGCTTTACAAAGTTAGAAACTGGTTTGTCTGATTTGGGGGGAAAAAACAGAAACCACTAAACATTTGAGCTAAATTGGCGCTGTGTTTTGAAGCATCAGCAGAAGAAAAGGAGCCATTTTTGCAGTATTTTTCCGTCTCAGCTTGTGCAGCAGCTTGTTGGTTATTTAAGTTAGACTTTCAGGTTTAAACAATTCTGTGTTTCTAGTGAAAACTAGGAGAGCTTCTGCTCGTGTCCTTGTATAAATCAGATGGTGTTCCCTGTGTCTTTTCCAGTAAACCCTCCAGTGTTTTTTTTTTTGTTTCACCTGCTGCTATGGTGACGTTAAAAACAATCTCTGAGTTTTAACCAATGTTTCTGCTGCTGAAATGACTTCTTTTGAAAAGTTCAGCATCAGATAAAGACTCCCTTGTGTGCGAGGAGCTCCCCGTTGGCGAGGGAGGTGAAGGAGGAGGGGGGGATCTCCGACTGCTGTGACTTTGCTCCGTGTTATTGGAACCAGTTCCTCGTCGACTCTGAGCTCGTCTGCAGCTTCCAGAGGCCAGTGGAGGCAGCTGAAAACCTGAAAACACTGCCGATATAAACTGCTGTGATGTAATGGAATTGGCTGTCTCTTTAGATTCTGCTTTCTTGCTTTTTCATGTTCCTGACTGGCAAAGATGCAGGTTCATTTTTCTGGTTTTGTTTTCACAGAAAGTAGTTTTTGTCATGAATCCTAAAATTTGAGTGAATATTGATCCAAGGTGAATGTGCTAATTGGAAAGATTATTATATATATTTTGCATGAAGTCCCCTATAATGTGTGGTTATGATAAAATGAGATGCTTCTTCTTTTTGCCACACATGAACGTCCCTTTTGTTTGTTGTCCCTGACCCTTTGGGGAGATTATAATCTCTGTTTTATGGAGGCAGATAAGAGTCATTGGGCTGCGACGACAGGAACCTGGTTCAGTTCCTGACAGGGTGCACTGTTACCAGAGCAGGCATTTGGGCCAATTTAGAATTTTTTAAATTTTTTTATTGGTTTAGATATAAAACTATGATCTCCCTTTAGGCTCAGAACCTCAAGTGGACTGAATCACACAGAACCTGAGAGCCATGTTTGTCACAGCACGAGTTCCCTGCCCACCATTACTAAGATAAATAGTTAGTGAAACAAGCTAATTCTACTGCATTTAGAACTGACTCTGTGCAGTTTGTTTTTATATTCTATATATTTTTTGTGATAAAAACTGAGTTTTACAAATGCTTTCCATGATAGACTTTTAAAAATGTTGTTAGTTGCCCATCCATGTGTTTTTGACAAGCTACGATTTCATAAAAAGTTGACATCACTGCTTTACACTGTTGCTTTATGTGTCAACCCTAAACACAATAAGAGCTTAGATTATCTAATTCTGGCAATGTTTGTTCTGACTAAAAGGTTAGTCGTCAACAAGAAGTGGTAAAATATCCCAAATATTACAAGCCTTTATCAGAGTTTTCCTGCTTTTTTATTTCAATGTTGTGAATTCAGACATTATCGCCACCTACTGAATAAAGATGGGTATTTCAACATGTTTTTTTTATTTCTGCTTTTCATCTGGAAAAAAGTGTTTTTTTCCTTAATGTAGATATAAATATAAGTTCAAAAGGGTTGTTAAGTTTTCTTCTTACTTCTTCCTCTTCTTCAGCAAACATTTCTTCTTCTTCTGTCTTTGTTGGTGGTTGGTAAACAATGAATCGGTGCATTATCGCCATCTACTGGTGTTAAGCGCAACTACACAAATTTCTTTATTTTTTTTCTTTGCTGCCTGCCAGCTGCTGGCCCAGTGATGCACCGGCCCACTGGGAAAAGTCCCGGTACTCCCAATGGCCAGTCTGCCCCTGACAGTGGGGCTAATCTGCTAACAAATGTCAGCAAAGCTAACTTTTTGCCTAATGGGTTAGCATTTTTGCCAACTTTGGGAACCAGTTAGCTTCAGCTAAATTTAGATTTGCTCACTTTAAGTCTGCTAGTGGAAACAAAAACAACTAACCCCACACTAGAATGCGCCTTGTGTATGTGTGTGTGTGTGTGTAGCATCTTGAGCTTTTTGTGTGTTTGCCTGCGTTAGTCTTTAACTGGAAGGAGACGATGTGTGACGCAGGTCAAGTGACTGTCATCTTGGTTCACTCAAATCCTTGTTATCTGATTTGATCAGATTCAGAGTCAGTACAGAAAAGGTAAAAATGGGTTTGCTGATTATGTTTTTTAAAATCTACACATAATTCTGTTTTTCTTTGTTTGAGGCTCAGTGAATCCTGGTTGGGTTGGTGAAACGTACAGCAGACATGGCTGTGTGGAGAAGCTGCTAGGTGAATGGCTGAAACCAAGCTTTTTGTTTACGTCACTTTGGTTTTTTTTTAGCTTTTAGCCAATATTCTAACATTCCTGTGGATACCACGTCTTGAGTTAGCGGTTATCAGTTAGCGTTAGCTTCCTATTTTCTTACCTGTTTAGTGGTTTTGCATTTGCAAAGCTACATTTTTAATTA
>JARVGW010000322.1:25227034-25250309 GCA_031762495.1 Anablepsoides rubrolineatus
TAACTAACTAACTAACTAACTAACTAACTAACTAACTAACTAACTAACTAACTAACTAACTAACTAACTAACTAACTCTTGCTTACTTACCTCTTCCCTCCCCTTGCATCAGTCCCTCCAGTCTTCAGTTTGAAGGAGACAAAGACGTGTGGCACAGCCTGAGGGACAGTTATCTTAGCGGTTAGCTGTATATTTTTAGTTCGCGGATTATGAGTTAGCAAAGCTAACTTTTTAGTTAAAAAATATTTTTGAAAATGTTTTTTTCTAGAATTTCTTTTAATTTCATATAAAAATAGATTTCAAATCATTTGTAAATTCAACACTTATGTTTCAGTGTAACAAAATAAAGAAATTTAAAAGGTAAATGATAATAATACTTCTTCTGTTACATGCTGCAGTGTTTCACTCACCATTAATGGTTCACCTACCATTTTAATTTCAGGCCGATTCAGTGAAAACCAGTACCGGTTTACAAGACTCTGACAATAACATCTCCTTATCTGGTAACAGCAGTTAGGATTTTCTGTGATTCTGGTTGATCTCCAAGGCAAACAGTGTCTTATGTCACTCAGCTGTTCTTTGTGTTGAGCGTCTCTGCAGCTGGTAGTTTGTTCTTTTTGAAGAGACACCAGAAAGACTCATAACGCCTGAAAAATGGGTCTGGTTGGAACCTGTCATGGATTGTTACGATCAAACCAGAGTACAATAAAAAAAAAAGAAATCTTTGAAAAATATGAATAAGCAGCTTCCAGATGACAGATTAAGGGCAGGTTTACAGCGTTCATCGAGACAGCCATATTTTATGTGCAGTGGGGATTATTCTCATCTTCGTTAAATGCACATAAGTTTTACGGTGGAAATCATCAAAGCATCTCAGAGCACTAAAAGCTCAGTGTTGGAACACCCTTTCCTCTAAAGCAGCGGAGAAATGAATCTAGTTATGGCCCTGATGGCGTTGGGTTCAGTCAGAGGACCAGCGCTCAGATGATCAAACCTCACGATGTGTCCATGAAACCACATCAGTCAAGCCTTCTGTGAACAAACAGCTGTTGAATAGCCGATAACCTTTTCTTAATCCATGCCCATCGTAGTGTGGAGGGGAGACAAATCCTTTGACTAACTTGTGTGGCCTGCTGAAGTGAGCTCACACCACAGAGAATGCTGTAAAAACACGGAGCACGACCTTTGTAGGCTAGAAGAGCGTCATTGCTCGTTTGTATTTGTTCCTTTTCCTCACGTCCTCTTCCCACTGGAGACGATCGGTCGTCCTGTCATCCTATTCATCCCCTTCAATACTTCTGAATATGGGGAAAAGGCCATCAAGGCCAAGATGTGAACTTAGTAGCTACTGTTTGATAGTAAAGCCCATTGTTCAGTCTCACTCTATTTGGTTCATGTCTGTTTGGTTCTGCTCAGTTGTGTGTGTGTGTGAGTCTCCATGTCAGTTTGTCGCTCACTCTGGGTGTGATTGTGGACTGACCATCAGATCATAGCTTCAGTCATTGAAGGGAAAAAGGAAAAGCTGACTTTTTTTGGTCACGTGCGTGTAACCGTGGGTGGCCAGTTTGTCCGAAACCTTCCAGGATATCTGCTCATTTCAGATGGCTCCATCCAGTTCAGACTGTATACACTCGCCTCCTTCACTTTTCTTCAGGAAGAGTTTGCAAGTTCTGCCTCAGCACAGCCAATCCACAGGCAGAAGTCTGCTGACGTCAAAATCATAAGCTCATAATACTCGGTGTCACCCGCTTAGACCCAACTTAAAGGCTTTTTTTCCCCCAAACACAATAAATATCATAAGTCTGTCAAATCTCATTTCTCACTCCTGACCTTGTCTCTCCATCGCCGCCAAACTTTATTCAACTTTTGCATCTTTTTTTCTTCTTCTTCCTGTAGAATTTTGGCGCTTCTCAATTAACTTCAGGTCTCAGAGAAAGGGGATCAGGGATTGGTATGTTTGTTTGGAGAGGTGGTGGTGAGACCAGAGTGTGGACTGAGATGGTTTTCTATTAATTTGTCTGTTTTTCGCTGCCACGCAGTTTAAATTTCACGTGATCTTTTTTTTTAATTTATTTATCATAACTCGGATTTTACTTGTCCTTTAAACTTTACACCAATTAAAAAACTTGTAAAAAGTTTAAAGTCTGTACTTTTGATACAAATTGAAACAGATTCTTATAGAGAGAGTGATTTAAATCGGTCATGTGACTATAACGTGCCACCTCATTCAGTGACCCCAGGGGGTTAATCCTCATAACAATCATTATTGGATAAAAGACACAATTAATCAGGATTAATTTTTTGCCGATATCTCACAACACTAAGGTGTGCAAGTGGAATAAGAAGGATGATTCATCTGGAACCTTCCATCTCTGCTTAACAAATATTTTGCTGTCGGGGAGGTTTTACATGACAACCCTACACTTGAGTTTCACATAAATATAACTGCAATATCTCTTTACATTCAGCGATGGAGATCTTTGACCTTACACGCAACGACAACAGAAACCTCTCTGAAGCCTCCGTGGAAACGAGGGAGTTTAGTCTCTTATCATCAAGTGTCTCCCGCCGAGCTGAAGCCAGCTTGGAATCACTTCAGTGAATGTCAGCTCTCGATCTACCTGCTGACACTCTTTCTCTGCAGTGAGCTTCACAAAGACGGGGAGCTTCTGGCAAACAAAGCTTCGATTTGTGGAGTCGGATGAAAACCTAAACGTATCGAATCCACTCCACGTACAGGAAGTGTTCTTTATTTCCTCTTTTATTTTTCCCATCCAGTGTTGTGTTTTAATTTGCACTTCATTTACATCCATATTGAATTTGTTGTCTGCCATATGCTCCCTGAGGTTGTCATGGGATACTGATCACTTCCTGTCTGGAGGCAGCTGGGCACGCTCAGTTTTATGTTTTTGGATGATGCAGATAAGGACCACTCCTCCTTATCATCCTCTCAAACAGAAAGGAACTGTTCGATAAAAATCAAGGTGTTTGCGTTGTCCAACATTCAATTATAGTCTGATGTATGCAAACTGCCAGCGAGTATTCCCCTAATAATAACACGTTGCACCAACAGGTGATTGAGCTCCTGTAGAAGCTAATGGTCTAAATCTCACATGAAATGGCAGCTGGAGCCGCAGCTGCCGTGAACTTTTAACTTTACTCAATCTCGACTGAAAATCTCATTTATGAGAATGCCTGTTTTCGATAAGCAGTAAAACGTCCTTGGTGACTCAGTTAAACGTTTCAGCCAGGCGGCACTGGCACAACCAGGCGCAGCCATTTTACAGCGGAGGTCTTTTCAACCTGGAATGGTCTGAACTTGTTAGTAAATCAAGGCCATTGTGTGGCGCCAAATAAATGATCCATTAATAAGCGCAATGCCTAGTCAAGTGGCACAGGAAGCACAAGGGTCAGACCCGCCTACCAATCATTATTCCTCATATACTTCCTTGTTAAAGCCCCCCCCCAGCCGTTCAGCTACAGGTCGCCATGGAGACCCGTGACAGAGAAGTGGAGTGTGGGATGGGTTCTGGGGCGGGAGCACGGTGCAGACAACCATTAGCAGCCCATTCCATGGTAATTAATGATCATCCCACTGGCTCAGAATCAGGGCCTGGAGGAAAAACACACAAACACACACACAAGTGTTGCTCTCTGAGAGCAAATGTCAGAACAGAAAGTAATGCATCTGCAAACTGGAAAAAGGAGACAAGCTCTTTTTTTTTTGTTCTTTCCTGGGAAATGGTGTAAGGATGCCTTGACAAGTTTTGATGCGGCACAGGGGAAAAGTAATATGTGAAAATGATTTATAGTTAGCACGGTGGAATCGTCTGCGAGGGAACAATAGGGAAACATTTGCATTAGAGGTGCCCACTTTCTTCAGCCTTTTGCTCACTCAACATCTTTTTTTGTGTCTATGGGGGTATGCTAAAATAATCACTTGTCTAATGGAGTTATGAGCACTGTTCACATTTGCAAATGTGAAGGTTGTTATTATTGGGTTGGTAATCAAATCCCACAAGCCCTTTGGGGGATTTTTAGTCAGCCGGCAAGTCCGGCAGCCAATCAAGGCAGACGCTTTGAAGTGCCGGCAGACCAAACTGCTCATCTTCCCCCTGTATCCTCAAGCAGACAGCTCCTCCTCATGCTGCATAATCAAATGTGCATCTACTCAGACACAAAAGCAATTCTGCGGGCAAGTGGAAATGCAAACAAATGCCCACGTTTCAGCACGCCAACGGGGGATAGTGCATGTAGAACACGCGGTGCACAAACAGCAGAACAAATGGTGGCACACAGGCTGGGATTGTTCCCACATTCAGTAAGAGTCAGTGCTGGTCTGTCTGATAGGCATGCTGTGTGCTCACAGTGTGGGTGTGTAATCCTCACAGACACTACACCTTCATCTCTCCTTAACCCTCTCACACATACACTGGACCCACTTAGGTTCAGGAGAAATTCTGTGTTTTGATGTGCAGGAAGGTATTTGATTACATCAGTGCAGTGGTTGTAGTTTCTGATAACAGACATTTTCTGACTGGTGCATTTATATATGGAAAGTACACAGCACGGCCGTATTGGAAAGAAAATGTGTCATTTGCTGAACAGGGATTAGGGCTGGGCGATTAATTGGATTTTGATCTTGATTATGATTTGGGTTTTCAACGATCATAAAAACATAATGATCGAAGTTCACAGCTTATGCTTACGCTGTTTTGTGTTGTGAATCCAGTGCCACTGCCAGCACGATGCTGCAGGCTCCTCCCACAGCCAAAGTTTCACTTTGTCTAATTTTTTCAAAAACATTTGAAATCCTGAGGGAAACATTGTTTAACAGCCATTGTTTATGTTCAATAAATTCATGTTATCAAAGTGAATAAATAATTTTGTTAAATAATCTAGATCTCAATTTCAATCAAAAATCTTTTTGCAATAATTGAGCAGCCCTTACAGGGATACACATAATTGCCTAAAGAAGTCTGTCTCTCCACCTCATATCGTAGAGATGCTTTGTGAAAAATGTGCAGAGTGTCAAAAGTTTGTATTTTAGTGTTTGGGTTTGGTAAAACCAACTAAATAATGAGTGAAAGGGTGAGTAAAGAAGGCTCTTATATTGTACATAAAAGAGATTGGTGCAGCAGTGTCCAAAGCAAAACAGAGTAAACAAATAGTGACCTGTCACTGTTTCAACACTTCTTTCAGATGAGCTCTGTTGATTTTATCTTTGGGACACAGCAAACCTCCAGTTTACTGTATGTAGAGTCTACAGTGGTAAAACAAACTGACAGCTCATTTTACTGGACTGATTTACCTGTAGTTACTCTGAAGTGTGTATTTTTTATACTAGCTTGTATAATATCACACACATTGTTTCCAATGGTGGGCATGGTTCCGGCTAATAGGGGAACAAATTTTTTTGTTTAGCAGATTAGCTTTTTCCACAAACTTTGAAAATCATTAGATTCAGCTAAATTAAGTTTAGCTAACTTTAAGTCCACTAACAGCTAACAACCTACCAGTCTTCAGCTAACTTTTACTTGTTTAGCTATTTAGCTTTAGCTTTGATTATTTTTTTTACATGCACAACAGCTTAGTGTTAGTGAAGCTATATTTAGTTAGTGAATTATGAGTTAGCTGAGCAGTGCCCACCACTGATTGTTTTATTTCAAATAATGAACACTAATGGCTTTTTCACATTTTAAGGCTTGGCCTGGTCGTATTCACCCCAGGCCTCTGCTATGTTTACTTTGACCAGAGTGCTGCCTCAGTATGGCCAGAGATCATCGTCAAAATGTGCAAATCTTTTAACAATAAATGACATTGAGCTTGTGGTAGTTCATATTTTATATAATTCAAGACCAGCTGAAACACAGGGAGACGACATCAAATTGACTCCAGTAGCCCAGCCTGAATAGAACCATAGGTCTCTGGGTTCCAGAAGTCAGGCTGGGAGTGGACAATACATCTGACCCAAGTTTGAACCCAGGTCTGTCCGGGCCAGTATTACAATGCAAAATTCCCATTTAAGTAAATATATAATTTAATGGTCCAGCACATAAAACAGAATGCATTTAAAGATATGAAACTGCAGTAGTTTGTAAAATTGTCTGAAATCGTCTGAAACTCGTACATTTTTCTCCACCAAGCAGCATGTGATTATGGCGCCATTCTTGTCAGGTATTTTCCAGACTTTTGCAGGTCATTGTGGTCTAATTCAGTCGGTCCAGTCTGTGATCCTGGCACAGGTTGTTGTTATTCCAGACACTGCTGCTGAGGGATGCATTCTTTTCTGTAGCATGGCAGTGAATTCCAGCATGTCTGTCACCCCACTGACTCATCCCAAGGGCGCTATCAGTGCTCAGCCTCTCTCAGGCATGCGTGTACACACTGTTTCCCAGCTTCCTAATACATCTCTCTACCTTTTCCTCTCCCTCGCTTTTCTTTCCTGCCTGCACCTCTTATTTATCTCCCCCGGTTCTGCCTTTGCTTTACCTTTCCTTAGTCCTCTCTTCCTTCCTTGCTATCAAAGGCAGCGGAGAGTATTATCACCAAGGAACCATCCACTACGAGGCAAGCCTGACCACACACATTAAGGCCAACATACTAAAACACACACACCTGCAGTAAATACAGAAAGACAAGGAGGGCTTATCAGCACCTGCTGGCATCAGCCCCTCAATTAATTTTGTCATTAACTGAATCCCATTACTCCTCCCTGCCATGA
Organism: Anablepsoides rubrolineatus; assembly: GCA_031762495.1. NCBI lineage: Eukaryota > Metazoa > Chordata > Actinopteri > Cyprinodontiformes > Rivulidae > Anablepsoides > Anablepsoides rubrolineatus. Next base: position 25,233,759 of record JARVGW010000322.1, read on the forward strand.
TGCCTCACCCTCGCCAGTGGGAGACACACACGCATGTATTGTGCTTTCACGCACAGATGCCAGTTCTGTTCTTCTTCCCTGACATCCATTTACATCCTAATGATAGAATCCACCCCCCCCCCACCCCCACATGACCTCTCACCCCACCTTTGTGGGTCTCTGCAGTGTATCTGCTCTCTGTGACAGCGACGAGAGCAGAGGGGGTGATGGATACAGAACGGAGCAGGCATGGTGAGATGGAACAGAACAGGAGGAGGGAGAAAACAAGAGGCGGCCGGGGTTATTAAGTGATAAGAGAGTGCATACCGCAGAGGTAAAACAAATGGAGCTCGGATCTTTGCAATTTATTTTCTTATTTTTGACCTCCTCTCCCATTTGGGTTGTGGCTGCAGCCCCCCGGGCTACTCAGGGACTGGTGGTAAACCTGTTTTCTAGACTAGACGGCTCATTTCCTTCCATGGGAATCACTTGTGGCCCCGTGTGATACTACGTTCCCTCCTGATGCTCACCTCTGTCTGTTACTGTAACTCTCCCCCTCTCTCGCTATATTGCCACAATGATCTCTGAGTAACTTGACTCCATTTTGAATCCCAAGTTATGTTTTGGCTTTCTGACTTGTGGAGAAATGAATCTGTGTTTAGAGGGGCGAGGGAAAATGGTTTTCAAATTTCCTGGGCTGGAATTTCACATTGTGCTGATTTTTGTCATTGTTTTGAAGTAACTAATGCAACCCATTTCTTTTTTCCACCTGTGGTCTCGTGGATCACTCTGTGGGTTTTAGTCAAGACGTAAGTAATGACGTGCAAAGTGTGATAGTATATACAGTTCTCAGAGCCCTGTGGTTTTTGGAACGTCAAAATATAGACAGAAGTGTGGAATTGGACTTTGAAAATGTAATTAATTGTATACAAGTTTTCAGTTTGTGTACAAGAGTCACATCCAAACAGAATAGAAGTAAGTGCTAGCTAAACTTGCCACATAAAAACACTTCAGCAGATGTATGTTTCTCAAAGACTTTGTAGCTTGGTGTGCAAAATAAGAGATTTCTCTCAAAACATAAAATAATCAAGCTACGCCCACAGAAGAAGCGTTTCCAAAACAATTGTAATCTCAGTCAAAGCCAGTTAATCCTGCGTTAAAGAAGCTGAAAGCTGTCCAAATTTTCCAAGTATAAAAAGAAGTAATCAACAAAAGAGCATCCTAATCATCACCATAAGCAAGTCAAATCCTCAAGAAATATTGCACTAGACTGTATAATAAACTACTGACTTTTATGTTCATATGTAAAGCTCTTTTTTGCAAAAAATGTAAATGTTTTTATTCATTTATGACTTATTTTTTTAAATACTGCACAAAATGATTGAATGTCCAGTGAAAAACCTTTGGCCAGTGATGGGTATAGTTACGCTAATCAGCTAACAGCTAATAGTGGAACTACTTTTTGGTTAGTAGATTAGTTTTTTCACTAACTTTGAAAGCGATTAACAGAAAAATTCAATTCAAATTCAAAAATACTTTATTGATTCTAGAGGGAAATTAGGTTCTTAGCTTCCTCTAAAAAAGGTTTTATAACATAATGAAGTTTGTTTTCCATCCCACCAGTCTTCAGCTGGCAGACATGATGCAGACTAACCAAAAGTCGTCTTAGCTGTTAGCGTTAGCTTCTATAAATATTTCTTAAATGTTTAGCAGTTTAGCGTTAGCGAATGTATATTTTTATTCAGCTGTTTTAGTGAAGTTAATTGCCTTTGGCTGTATCGTTCTTTATAACAATATATTGACAATATATATTAACCCCCCCCCACTCCCCATTTTCTTAAATTGTTGCAATTTTTGAAAAGTAGAATTCATAAACATGAACTCAGGGAAAATACTAGAATTTGAATAAATAATAAAACGTGTATCTCCAAATTAATGAAATATACAATTCTTGAATATAGAGACAAACATTAGTGCCTTTTCACCAGTGGACGACCAGTTCTAAAGCTTGCTATAATACAGTGCTAACAATCATAATAACAGCTTTCACTGTCATTTTCTGTGTTCTGATCAGTCACACTGTAGCATGGATCCTCTGTTTGATTGCTCTTTTTTCCCCCATCCCTTTTTTACAATCAGCCACCATTCATCCTGTGTGTGCGCTAAACGCATTTATACGCACGTGTGTTTTAGAAACCTTTTCTCCACCTTGACCCCTAATTCTGTGTCTCCCTGTCCTTCCCAACCCTTGCCCAGGGGACTCCATAAATATCATTTCATCCTGTGGAGCCGCTGACATGCTGCAAAGGGCCTTCGATAAATAATTCACTCCTCTGGTGCAGGGCAGACAGACTCCCCCTGCTTAGGAATTCAGCTTCAGCATGTGTACATTAGAGTAGAGAGAATGGTGTTTGTTGGGGGTGACACAGTACACACAGACATACACACTCAAGATATACACCAAACTAACACTATGTGAAGAACTGTAATAGTTTAGTTCAGAGTCTAGACTCTGTTGGTTCTGTTTTTCTCTACTGTCTGGTGGTTAAACAAAAAAATATGTATTTCTGCCACAGTTTCTTTTCCTTTATATCTGGTAACTCAGTTAAATTTGTTTCTTATCTTTCTTGGGTTTGTGGAGGGAGAGAGGAGGTGTTGGGCACTGATAATCCAATGCCTGCCAGGCACCTTTCTGCGGTGCTCGCAGCATCCTGAATGAGGTTTATCTGGGTTGTTTGTGCACCGGCCGTCACCTGTGCTCTTTAAGAACCGCCTCGTTGATTTATTGATGATGTTCGGGATTATTTATTCCGGTCACTTTCTCACTTTTTTTCCCAGAGGTGTTTTGAGAACCGAGACTGTCTGAATCTTGGTGATAGAAATAGACAGGTGAATGGTCTTTTGTGGAAGTGTTGACTCACGGAGGAGAAGTCAACCTCAGACTGAATTCTGGTTACAGTTAAATAATGTCAGCAACAATAAACCCTAACTTTTGATACTTAGGATTCTCTTAAAGAGATCTCTGACTACTTGTACATGCTGGCCTTAAAATTTTACTGTTTGTGTTTGTGACACTTCTAATGTAATTACAGAACTCAAAAACTTCTCTGTCTGTCAGAGTTTTCACTGAAGCATGTTGCCATTTTGTTATTGATGCAGTGCATTCTGTGGATGATGATGATAGTTTGCAGTTGAGACTAAAAGACAGAGTCTAGGTTAAAAGCTATTATGTGACAAAGTTCTATTTTATTTTAGTTTCTATGTTCTGCACAATATGTGGGTTGAAAATTAAACCAGGTTTTTTAATAAATTAGTTCTGGAGCTAACACTATATATTGCCATATATTTATTAGCATGTTAGAAAACGCTCTACTTATTGGCTCTAACATGAACATTAGCACAGGAGCTAACTTTATTTTTATTAGTGCTCATGTGATGTAATATTTCCGAGCAAAACTACCACGTTTAAGTGGAAACGTCACATTAGATATGGCTGATTGCGTTGTATTACCAAGAAGAAGTATTTTAGTATCTTGTTTTTAATCAATTTTTAATTTTTTTTTTACAAAGCTGGCAATGATCATTTCATGTCGGGTGAACAGATGTTCCAGATGTTCAGATGGTTCGGCAAAGCGCAGTTTTCACATCTCAAAAAATACAAAGGATCTCAAATGGAGTTGAGAGCCTTGGACTAACTATATTTATTAGCTTGGTAGCTAACACAAGAGCTAACAGGCCTAAATGGGAACCCTGGTCCAACCTAATAAACAGTCTTTAAAAAATATAGATTTTTGTTACAATTAACAAGTGAACTCTACAAAACTCAATTGCAAAATATTATCCATTTTACTTATTAAATTTCTAAAGATTCAGTTTTCCAGTCCATAACAATAAATTTAAGCCTTTAGATTTTTCTGTGATGGTTAAAAATGATTTAGTGACAGAGTGCTTTTAATTAATGCCTCCTCAAACCTCACATACATAAATACAAACAAGTGGAGCTTAAAATGCATGAATTGATACAACTGGTATTGTAATTTTACTTTGATTGCAGCCGGATCATCAGCAAGTGTAGATTACACCTTCACAATGTTAAATAATTGTATTTCTCATAAAATAAGCTTTATTTAGTACTATTACTCGATTAATCGATTACTAAAATAATCGTTAGCTGCAGCCCTAGTTGTGTTACGAATGGCTTCAGCCTCTGATGAGTAACAAGCAAATATTTGATAACCTTGTGATAAAATTTTTATTGAGAGTAAATTGTCTAAATCCTGCAGGAAAACAGAGAAGGGGGGGTCTATGCAGTCAGTCACTAAGTAGGAGTTTCTTATTTTGTGTGCGTAGTTGACCCAAGATGTGATTGGTCAGATTGATGGTGGGGTTTGAAGAAGCTGGGGGCAGCAGCAAGTAGCTTGGTCGAGTCAAGCAGGAAGCCCCTTTTTTTAATTAAGATTAATTTAAGTCATAACTTGAGAATGGAAGGTGAACGCTGTGCATATGAAGGGACGTATAGCAATTTGGTTTGATCAAAACTTCCCTAACCAGCTCAAAATCACAGAGTAAATAGAAATATGGCCAACATATCCGCCAATCATGATTAAGGTCAACTACGCCCACAGGACATCATGTACTGTAGAGACCCCTACTTGGGAAAACCTGTCTCATGGTGTGGCTGCTTACCTCACTGATCTGTTACAAATACAGGATGCAAGCTGATTGTATACACTTATAATTAAAGGGTTACAGCAGGATCAGTCCTAAATTGCTCATTTTCTTTGTGCATATAGTTTGTTTTGCACTGCAGGGGCACGGAAACAGCACGGCTTCTGTAAATAAAAATGACAATATGATGAACCCGATGAGCGTTAGTGGCTGGAAGAAGGCAGAGGCTGTTAACATTTGTCTCATCTTCACCCTTTACTCATTCTAATGGAAGCCAGGGAAGTCAAAGTCTTGGAATGGATTAGCCTGAAGCTGCAGCGTCTAATTGCTCCTTCCAACAAAACCCATATTGAAATGATTTATTCATCAACAAGCTCCAAAGAGTCCAACGTAATCAGCTGCCAGAATAAAAAGATCCCCTACAAACTATGCTTCCCTGTTTTATACCTCTGTTTGTTTCATCAGAGAGAGGGGGGCAAGATGCTTTCATTGCTGGAGGGTTGTAGGCTGACGTGTAGGGCTGTAATAACACTGGGCAGTACTCCTATTAAACGTTCAGTATGTGTGGCAATACTGCTTCTGTTGTGTCTGCCATTGTTGCACCTTTAGTGACAGTCCCTCACACTACATTATGCGCTGTGTTTCACACCTGATTATAGCGTGAACAGCTGTCGTCGATGTGTTCCCGACATTTAATTCATATGGGAAAGGTGCATATCCCTGCCAAGCTCTGGGGTTCATTTTTAAGGGGAAAAAAAAATTACATAGCGGAGACCACAAGCCTGCTGAGTGGGTTCCCCTTTGATCCCTCTGCTAAGTAAGTCTGTTAAAGGCTTATGTCTAAAAATGTTCTGAAAACTTTAAATCTCTCAGTTCTCTGCATTAGACTGCTCTTATCCCTGATCAAAAAAACGCCTTTTTTACACCAGTGGGGCTGCAAGTGCTTTCAATCCAAAGCCGAAAAAAAGTCTCTTACATACTTAAATATGCTCTTTAAAGAAACCTCTCAGCTTAGCTTTTGATATTTAAGCTCGAACAGGCAATAACATCAATTATGCGTTACAAGCGGTGGACAGTGGAAGGATTGATTGGCTGGTCCCAGACTAATGCACCCATTTCTTGAAAGGGAATTTCTAAATCTCACATATTTAGACTTTCTTGGTCTGGCTTTTGCCTAAGCGACTCGGGAAGGCCAGTAAATAACCTTGACGACACTCTGACGGAGGATCAGTTTAACGCCTAAGAAAATCAGCTTTCAACAGAGATATATTAATATGTTATTGGCCACCAGCTAGCAGCAGGTTAAATATAGGGTTCTGTCGGTCCACGCCTGTCTAGGTGACCCTGTTACTATTCAGAGGGAAACGGGAACCCGAGCACACTGGCTGGGTTGACAAGTTTAGAACTGGACTTCATGTAGGCTGTGCACAAATTCTGGCCATACCTATGAATCGCCAAAGTGTTGGTGTAGCTGTTCTTACTCTATTGGCAGAATAACCTAATAAGTCTGCAAAGTCCCCAAGGCCTGGGCGGCATGATGTTTGGTTTGGGTGTGTAACTTCTTCATTATCTGGTGCTGCTTTGCTTTTGACACCGCTCCCTCCCTGGGCTTTGTGGAGCTCCGATCCTGTAGGCCAGATTAATACTATTCCACAGGCCTTGGCTTAATCCTCCAAAAGGATTGTTCTAAGCCCTGACAAGGTAATATGAGCTAAACAGATTGCACTGGAGCACAATCAGAGTTACTGTAATGTGACGCTCCAAATCTGGGTGTTATTGCATTAGCACATTATCCTTTAACCTTCACAGGTCCACTGATTCTGCTACTGTATGGGTGATCTGAGGAGAATATATGTTTTTTTTTCTCCTTATAAGAGACACATTTACTATTTAGTCAGAAGATTTTTCACCATTTAAAAAGCCAATTTGAGCCACGTGTACTATCTCATTCAGTGAATCTGGTGAATGTGTGAAAGGAATACCACGGGTGATAAATGCTTATCAACTTGGAACTGTCTCCGATCATCACATTACTGCCTGGAGAGGCTCCATCATCACTGTCTTGGCTGCCAAGTTTTAAAAGCTTACAGGGGATGGAGAGATGGCTGGAGAGTGATATTTATAGTTTGTCTTTGCCTCATTTAAATAAATTGTGCTGCTGTTGAATTTATGTGTAATTGAAGCAAAGCAGGGTGTAACCAGCTTTTCATTCTTGGGATAAATGGGGGTGAAAATGTATTGAAATCAGTGAATTATTAATACATATGCAGTGGTGGGCTGCTCCGCTAATCCGCTAATGGCTAAGAGCAGAGCTAACTTTTCATTTAGCTGATTAGCATTTTTGCAAACAGTGTAAACCATTATCAGACCAATTGGCTTTTATCGATTTTAGGTCTGTTAACTTTAAGTCATAAAAACAAACAAAAAAACCCTATCCCCTCACACTTGCACATCTGCTGGATATTTAGCTTTTTTCCAATTCAACAGCTTGTGGTTGTTGCCGTGTTTGGTGGACGTAGAAATTGTTTTTATGAGGTTTCAGCTAAGATTCTGATGATTCTGTGGATACCACACATTAATAACTTGAGTTAGGTACTACTGTTAGCTTCCACTGATTTTTTATTTTTTATTTGTTTAGTAGTTTAGCTTTTACAAAGCTTTTTTTTTAGTTAGCAGATTGGCAGTTAACAAAGCTAACTTTTTGCTTAGCAGTGTCCACCTTTGCATGTTATTAAAATAAAATAATGTGTAAATAGTATGAATGCACCAATTCAAGTTCTCTAATTCCTGATTTTAATTTAAAAAATGGAAATTAGTTTATGAAACATTGACAAAAATATTAATAATAAACTTTGTTTCCAACTTAAACTAAGTTACAGGCATTTCTCTTTTTGTACTGTACTTCCATGTCATGGCAAACAATAAGTCTTGACAAAATAAAATAATTTGAATTGGGATTACAATACATCTTCTTTATAAACCAGATTATACCTGCTGCTATGAAGGCAGGTGATTGTGCAATTGTGTGACTTTGTGAGAGTTTGTTTTTGTGGAAGACTACTATTTCCTGTTAAAATGTTACCTATTAAACTATAAAATCTTCATTTACTGTTTTCTCAAGGTTGCAAATTATAAGTCTCACCCAGTAATCTGGACCTCGCAGTGTTACCTGTTTAAATAGAAGCTGGTGTTTTTAAAGGAAAACCTCAGTTCTGAAGTTAGCTCTATCCAGTTTCCTCATTATAGCCTACTACATCTGTTTCCCTCTGCTTCAGTTTAAAACGCTGTATGGATTCTTAAAGAAATTAAGAAGTTAACCCTCCCTCATTTATTAACTCTTCCACCACAAAACACGCTATTTCTATTAATAATTAGTCATTCAATTATTGATGGACTAGAAGAGTAAAAAATAAAGCTAAAAATCAAGTTGAAAATGGACCAATTTTGATCACCTGCTGACCAACTGGTGCATTTTTAATAACCAGAGTTAAGAAAACTTACTAAAATTATAGAAAATGAGAGAAGTTTGATCACGGTTGTGTTTAGCTGTGCTTTCTTTTTTCTTCTTTAATCCATATTATTTATGTTACAACTTTGCAGTGCTTCCTCTGAAACTCCATTGACAACCTGCCTATCGTTGAAATATCAGTTTTACTGATGCATTTAGTTTACACTGTAGTTGTGGTTAAACAGGGTCACTGATTTTCTATTTTCTATTCCAGAGTTTAAACCAGTGGGGTCCAATTCTGGTCCTTAAGGGCCGCCATTCTGCGTGTTTTGAGTTTTTTCTGTTTCTACACACCTGATATGAATAAACGGGTGTTTAACATGCTTCTGTACAGGCTTTCAGTAGGTGAATCAGTTACTGAATCAGGTGTATTGGAGCAGGAAAACATTAAAAGCAGGATTGGACACCACTGGTTTGAATAGTATTTGAGCATGTGCTCAGGTATGATACACCCTCTGTTTTCTCCTGCAGACAGTACTGCGAGGGGATGAAATCAAAACCACTCATTAGGACAAACATGAGACTGATCAATACCTGAATTACTCCTGTTTTTTATTGCATTAATCTTTGTTTGAAGAACATTATTGGTGAAATCATACTCTCATTACCAAGCAAATTCCTAAATGATTCCATATCATTTAACAAACACATCAGTAAAGATCTGGTCTCAGGAAAAACGTCTTTCCTTAAAACTCATACTGTCGCATCTTAGAAAACGAAAAGCTTAAAAACGTTACATAGACCATAAATTGTGCATCTAATATGTGCAGTTTATTTATGTGTGGTTAGTGTCAGCTCTTCTTTTTTTTTTCTTTGCCTGCTTGTTTGATTTGGTTTTTAAAGAGGCGCAGAGATGCGAGGACCAAATTGATTCGGAGCGAGACACACTAGCTGGTTAATGAATGCGGTTAATTGACTGTGGAAGAGGTTGCCATAACAGTCGGGCGTTTAAGAGCAGCAGCCGCAGCGATGCAGGATGGAGCCGGTTCATCTGTGATTACGTCACTCTGCTCTTATTGATTCCGGTCTCGGTGCTGTGACACCATCAAAATTATAGTGAGCAGGGAAAAAAAAAAAAAGATTATTGCTGTGGGAGCTGTAACGACATTATCGGGCAGGGTGAGGTGTTTAGATGACTTGACACTCTTGTAAAGTAATTAGCCTCTTCGCTGGGAGTTGAGAAGGGTCCCGGTGGGGTTTCTGCATCCCCCTCTCCACTCCCTCAGGGGCTTGAATTGACAGCTGGGTGTGATGGTTGGATGTAAAGAAAGTTCACCCAAAAAGACCAGGAAGCTTCTTCATTTTTGCCGTTCCACCTCTTTTTATTTTTTCTTATTACTTCAGGTGAAAAGGAGGCCTATTTGAAAATACTCTGGTTTTCACTTCACATGAAATAAATCGTGCTGCTTCCAGACTCAACACTGACAAAGAAACTCATGGGCCCCTGTTCTTGAAGCGCACGCACGCCCGCCCACTCTCGCACAGACCGCTTGTACAAACAGTCTGTGAGGCATCTCCCTCGGTGTTGGAAAAGCTCTCCAGGAACTGCTGCCGCCTCCACACAGCTCCTCTCTTTAGATCATCAACACCTCATTGTGGAGTTTTTTTTTTTTTATTACCCACCGGATTGTCTAGCCTCCTGAGTTGCAAGAAGCACCCCGCCCTGCAGTCCCACAAATCCTCCCTGATTCTTTGTATTCTTGTCGGTCGCTGCATTCATTCACTTTTTGACGCTCGTACTATCAACCGCTGCTGCGTTCTGTTTTCCTTGCCTAACAGTCCGTCCCCCCCCTCGCTCCCGCTCTCGCGTTCCCCACCTTCCTTGTTCCAGCTCAATAACCAAACAAACCCATTTCCTCTTGACACTCGGCTTCGTTGCGGTGATTTGCTGTGCTTGTCAGGTCGGATATTGAACGACATTGTGGCCCCTGTCAACAAAAGGGAAGACCCCGGAAGCGAGAAGGGCAGCACTATTTGCGTGTGGGGCAGATTACACCCCCCCACACACACTCCCTCTCACCATACATGCCATTCTGCATATTTTTTCATTGTCTAGTAGTATACAACCAGTGCCAGGATGACACAGCCCGCCATGACTGGCTGAAAGTCACTTTGTTATAACGAGATATTTCATGACATTCCTACATAAACACGTGTTCTGTCCCTTCCTTCAGCCGTGCTTCTCTCGCTCATCCTTTGGACAAAGTCCAACACCATTTTCTTGATTAAACCTCAGGTTTGGGGGGGGAGGACGGTGAAACCCTGTGAATGTTTCACCAGGTGACATTGTTGACATTGCTGTCAGCTGTGTATAAACTTGAACATACACTCAAGGTTTAAGAGCTTGTGTTTTCCGTTCTCAGAGCTCATTATAGTGTGATGCGTTCATGTTCTGTCTGCATCTTCCCATGTTTTCAATCCAGCTCCTGTAGGGATATTTTTACACCTGGTTTTGAATGAACAATGATGTCTCACCGTTGGACGTATGGGATTCAGAGAGACCCACCTGTGGAAAAAATAAAACCAAACAAAACAAAGGAGCCACTCAGATAAAAAGACAGATTGTGAAATGTGGATGACGTTTTGGCAGGCGCACGGGAAAAGCCACCGTCCTGATTCCACCCCTGCTGAGCCGCAGTTGGCGGTTGTAATCAGCGGCGCAGCAGGTGCTTCAACCCTCACCAGCACAGGTGGAGACGTCCGCACACACCGCCGCAGTTTGTCCTCGGACATGATGGTTTTTAGGCACCGAGACCAGCCTCGCACAGCACTGTTTGTTATGCCCCCGGATAATGAGATGCAAATAATCAAGCCTGGGGAATTGGAAGACCCCAGGAGAGGATGTAGGGGGGAAGGGATGTGACACACGCTTTTGCATGGTTGAGCATTCTTAGTTAAAGCCGGCAGACAAACAGATTTCACGGCAGGGAGCTACACGGTGTGTCAAAGGTGTCATGCCAAAAAAAAAAGGATGATACCACCCTGGTGTGCTGAGGGGAAAAACTGCAAGGCTTGGTGACACCTGGGAATTTCCACACCTTGCAACACGAGACGGTGATAGCTGGGTCTCTAAAAATGAAAATTCCAGAAGGTTCTGTTAAGAACTATGACAGAATTTAAGGTCACTTTACTATAATGAGGTCCTTTCAAATAGTGGTTCGGCAGTGATTTCTGAATATTTAAAATGGCTGAATTTTAAAAATTAAAGCAACCTAAACAGTTGTTTTTTTATTTTACAACAGCACCTGTAGTGACACGCCATTGTTTCCTGGTTCTGGTTATGGTACACCTACTGTCCGCTTTATCCTGAAAAAACAAAAGAGAACAAAAAAACAACAACTTGGACCTGCATTTGTTGCTGCCATCTTTCTGTAGTTTATTTTGAAAGAATTATAAAGTGGAAAGTATGGTCATAGGTGAGCTCAGTTTTACCTTTATATGTGCATCTCCCTCCACAATGATCCATTGGACTGGTGAAAAGAAAATAATAAAACAATCACTGGCTTACAGATTTAGCAGGAACCTGTCTGTGCTTGAAGCCTTTGTTTCAGTCAAAGCTTTTTAGCTTTTGGGGTGAGTAAACTTTACATTTATGCACCTCTTGACCGTGTGGACATCAATTTTTAAAGCAAAACCAATAAACAGGCATCAGTCCTAAATCACAAAGCATTAACAGACATTTGCCCTCGTGAAAGCTGCTCTTTCTGCTTTTAATCAGTTTGTTCTATAATAATTTGCTCTGCATGAGTAAATGATGAAATAATAAGCTGTGAAAAGCGTGAAGTGCTGCAACTTGGTCGCAGGTTTGGGTTCAAGGCTGGCAGGTGTACAGGGTGGGGCGAGGAGCAGGATGGGATGGTTTGAGTGTTGAAAGAAAAACTAGTAACTACCAACAGACTCAGTGTTTTTTTGCTGTAAATACCCATCTCCCCTGAAAACGGACAGGTTTGTTATTGAAAGGATATTTACCATTTCTGTTTTTGTTCTTGAGTTCTTTTAAAAGTTAACCTGATCTTGGTGTTGTAATCAAATCGTTTGTAAGATGACTACTAAAATCATTTGTCTTTTCATTTTTGTCATTTTGGAGCAAAATTAAACCATTATTTGAACAGAAGAGCTTGGCTTAAGCAATAAAGCTGTTTGTAACCCATGTTGGGGGGAAAATAATTTGTTTGATTTCTATTCATCTGAGGCATTACTTTTAAAAGTTCAGTAAAAGAAAATTGATGAGGAGGATTTTAGCTCACAGTAGTGTATTGATCCCTGAGATATTTATGATCTATTGCCATGAATTGGTACTGCAATTAGATTAAGTTATTGCTTTTACCATGGAAAGTATTGGGTAGAATATGGAAAATAATGTTTTGTAAAATATGAAATGCAAACATTTTTCATATGATTGAATGTCTTTCTTTTGAACAAATGGTACAAAGGTGAAAATCTTGTCAGTCTTGCGAAGATCAAACAAATTAAAACCAGTATTTTTATTCAGTTTAACCAGACACAAAGATTAAATTGATTCATAAAAACTGAGTTGTTATCTTTTAAAGCTTAAAATATGTGTTGTTTGTTAGTTTTCAGTTGACAGAAAATCGGAGAGGAAACAAACAATGCATGCATCAGTCTGTCAGTGTTCACACTGGGCCTGTTGGAAAACCCTCGCTGTTTTACACACAAGTGCTGTGTTTTCTCTCTGACAACAAGTTAACTTCATCTAATCACCCAGACAGTGGCTGTAAATGGTCTGACGAGGCCTTTGCCTCACAGTGTCACCCGTCATCCTGCAGGCTCAGAAACTGGCAGCTCCATGTTTTGGGCGCACTGCAGCAGCAGCAGACAGTGCCGTCGTGGGGATGGACTGTGGCATGCTGTTTGTACCCTAATCTTGTCAGGGACTCCAAACGCGGCCCTGCCAACATAACAGACGTCTCATAGTTTTGCATGTTGGACCACTGAACAGCTTGTGTGATGTAGTGGCTGCAGACAAAATATCTGACCAAAAAGTCCCGCTGATTTTATTCCTCGGTCTTTGGATTTTCGTGGCTAAAATTTGATTAATGTTTGGTTTATTTTTGACTCGTTTTGAAGCAGTTGTACTTCAGAGGAAGCTTTTATGAAATGAACTAAAATCCCACCACACCAAACCTCAAAGCAGTTCTCCAACAAAGGTTAGTCTATTCTTTTGCACTTGTGTCTTACTACATAAAATTTATCTTCTCCTCCCCCATTAAAGCTGCCTCTCTGTATTGACCTTGATATCCATCAAATTTATGCAGAGAAGATGTCAGCAGCTACACGTCACTGTGGAAATTGTCAAACCACTCGTAGATATCTTTGGTAATTGAAAATGTAACACTTCGGCATGGCTCTATGGCATAGTCATAAATCATAAAGACATAAAACCTCAACATACGGTGGATTGTTATTCATTTTAGAGTCTTATTTGATAAAGAGGAAAAGCACCTCTGGACCCACGGGGCAAACGTTACTCAGGGGGTTTGGACATGTGAGGTGTGTCGGGTGGGTTTTTGTGAGTTTTATTGTAACTCCATTGAATATAAATGAGTGTGTGTTGTAGTTTATTTATATAATTAAAACAAGCCTTTGACAAGCTTTGGAGAAATAGAGCTTTTTTTAATGTTGAATTCTACAAACTTGGTGTCCCAGTATCAGTATTTTCAAAAACATGTACAAGTACTTCAGTTTGGGTACTTGCTGATACCGAGTACTTACTGAGTTAGAACTTACCAGCCAACAGCCCCTCTGACTGGATCAAATCAAATGTACTGTTGCTAATTTCTAAATTTTTCTTTCAGTTTGTATAATTTTCTTAATTATGAAACTTTCTTCTTGAAATGTTTACTAGGACACACTAAATGGAGTATCGGTTTTGCGTATTGAGGCACTTTGTTCTAGTACAAATATTTGTATAAATGCTGGTATCGGTATAGTAAAAAATTTAAACTACTATAAACAATATTTTGGTTAGCTGCTGATCCATTATAACCACCTCTTATTGTGTTATAGTTGTGTTTGTGTTTTTTCTTCTCCACACCTGTTGCGTTACCTGCATGCTGAATGTCTCGGGTCTTCTGCGTATCTGTGGCCGTCTGCATGCGTTGGCTTGTTGGTGAGGCGAAAAGTGAAAGAGACTTTGAGACTGGGAACGAGTTACTCAGTCTCTATTCTAACCACCTCCTTCAAATTTATGGCTTTTGGAGAAAGATCCGTCTGACAACAGGCCTGTAATTAAAGCACAGAAGAAAAAAAGAACCTCTTTATTCTCTCTGAAGCGCTTTTTTTCCTCTATTTTATTTTATTTTTTTTGAACGAATGAAAAAAGACTTTTCATCTTCTTGTCACACAACTCTTCTTTATAACTTTTACACTCCCTGATATTACTGTGACACAAAACGCAATTGGTAATTTAATTTTTTAGTTTTGCAACACCAGCTTTAGCTTCAAGGCATGAGTGTTTTGGTCACATCTCATTACACATTACAGACAGACGGTGAGCCCTGTCCATTGATCTAAATGATGGTCTGACGCCCCTTTATGTTTAAATTTGACAGCTATTCAATGTCTCCATCAATAATTTGTGTACAAAAACCCTGCGGCTCCTCAACTACAGCTTGCAGGTCTTTGGGTTGAGGAATGAATCAATAGTTTGGTCCTTAGGTGCCAATTTCAATTTTTCTGAACTGTTTGACTCTGTTTATCTACAACAAATATACTTTTGCTTTTAAAACTCCATGTCTCTAAATATGATATTCTGGTCAATTAAATATAACTTAATATAAAGTTATAAAGATAGCTATACATGTTCATGATGACAAATGTAAATAAAATTGACCTACAATGTGAGATTATTTGTAAATGTGCCTTACACACTTTATTGATTTAAAAAAATGGATTATGTAAAATTAAAAAGGAATTTATTGTACACACTTCACCAATGCCTGTTTTTGCCCTTTTAGCCTAACAAATAGAAGTAGAAATACAAATAGAAAGTTATTTCATCATCGCAAAACATATTTTTCTGACCAACCCTCTCCTGTGTATAGTTCCAAATATAAATACTGACATTCTTTTGCTTTTTATATTTATCTGGTTCATTTATGTTGTTTCTAACAAAATGAATAGTGACCTGTAGGTAATAGGTGACTTCTACATATACAGTTTTCTGAAATTGACCTGGCATTAGAACAAGCAATCAAAAAGCTACTGATGAAGCTTTAGCAGATTGAAGACAGAAGTGTTCTTGGGTCTCTGATTATTACAAGCAGTGCTACAGCTAAACCAAAAAAAATTAGCTTCGCTAACTTCTAATTTGCCAACTAAAATTATCATTGCCTCCTTTTAGTTGAAGTGTGGTAGGATGAATGCAAACCTGTTGATGTTAGTTAGACTCTGTTGGTTCTAAGGCAGGCATGTCCAACTCCGGTCCCCAAGGGCCGGTCTCCTGCAAGTTTTAGATTTGTCCCTGTTTCAACACAGATTTAAATAGATGATTTACCTTCTCAGTTTGCCATCAAGGTCTGCAGAGGCCCACTAATTAAGCACTCTTTAGGTTCAGCTGTGTTGAACCAGGGCAGCACCTAAAACATACAGGACACCGGCCCTTGAGGACCACCACTGTTCTAAGGATTTAAAGGTGGATGGGGTCATTTTTGCATGTCAGCCAATTAAAACCAGATTTTTGGTCCTGCGTTACGCAGCTGAACACACAATGCTAAAGATGCTACACACAGCTAGCTGCCACTGCGTCAACCAGTCGATGAGTTGTGATGGAGAACAGTTTCTTATATACAATGTTAGCCTGAAAGTGCTAAAGTTAACGAAGCCAAATTAAGCGGAAGCTAATTGGGTTAGAATAATGATTTTTAATGCTAGTGAAAATGCTAAATAAAAAGGGGGCTTTGCTGTTAGTGGATTAGCAGGCGTGTGCCCATCACTGCTTACATTGAACTGAGGAACACTCTTAAAAACAATATGTTTGATCTCTTTTTCCCTTGTTTTTGCACCACAGACGAGCTTGTAACAATGACACACTGATGATTAGACAGGTGGTCTTAGTCAAATTTAGCCTCAGTAAAACCTGGACTTCATTTTGGCTTCATTCTGATCTGTTTTGTTTCTATTGCAAAAGGCTGATGTTCGTATGCACCATCTTTTATCAGTGGTTCATGTTTTGTAATAATAGGTTCTAGGGATGCAAGTTATCGATTAATGGATTAATCTAAAGTTGATTGACCTTATCGATCGACTAACGATTAATTGATAAGCGGCAATTTTCCTAAAAACCTGACATTTCTCTTTAATCAAAAGTCTATGACATGAAGGGCTAATGTTTTACACAAAAACATAACTAAATAAAAAAGTACAGTATTATTTTA
>JARVGW010000322.1:25807215-25821805 GCA_031762495.1 Anablepsoides rubrolineatus
AGTGGACTTGTGTCCATTCTTGTCCTGTTAGATCTCAGTGCTGCATTTGATACAATTGATCACAATATTTTATTACAGAGATTGAAGTTGATATAGGGATTACAGGAAACATCTTTAAAATGGTTTAAGTATTTTTAATTGACAGATTCCAGTTTGTAAATGTTAATAATGAATTTTCTTCCTACACCAGAGTTATAGAGCTACATGGAACAGAGATAAGACTTTTCATTATAGCTGCAGTACTGAACAGTGCAAGCAGATGCAGATAAATTTGTTCATTGAAACAAATTCTCATTCCTCAAGAATGTCTGCTTGACTTCATAATGAAATAAGGTAAACAAAATGTGGAAACATTTTTTTGTTTTTTTAAACTTGAACATGGTGAATGTATGTAAAGATTTGTTGGTAACGTTGAATAGGCTGTAAATCTTTGTATTATAGTCATGTTTCAAACTAATTAGTATCACTGGTGCCTTTAAGCTTTTTTTCATCAGACTATTCAAAGGGAACAAACATGCCACTGGGTAGTTAGGTGTCATTGTGTGCACCACACTGAACATTGTGCAGAGAAAGCAAAGAGCTGTCTGAGGAGCTCAGAAAGAAGATAATAGATTTCCATTGTTGTAGAAAAAAGCATCACTGATAAGATATGGAGAAGCTCTCTGAGATGTCCTCATTAGGTATAACAGATTTGTCCTGTTCACAGTTTAATGTGAACAGGAGGCAAATCCAGTTTATTTTTTATTTTTTCCAAATTCAACCCAGGTCTTTTTCACATGTGGTACTAAATCAGATACATAGCTGATGTTTGTCAAAGTGACTGCAGTCTTAATTATGTCAGTTATCTGACTTTTAATGTCACTGAAGTAGAGGTACTGTATATGATTGATCCAGATGTAATTATTATTTAAAACCTGCAACTCTGGACATCTTCAGCTACAGAACAGGAGTCCAGCTGCTTTGTGTTTGTTTTAAACTTTATAGATTTGTTATGGATAACTGAGAATTTACTCCAACTTATGATACTAATGATGGCATACCAGCGTGTTGGATAGTATCAATACAAGAATGATGGGATTGATGCTTGAGCTTGTGTCTACTACACTGATTCAGACAGAAAGCAGCACGATTAAATGTAAACACTGGATGAAACAAGCACAGCAGATAATTATTTACTTGGCTCTGATTGCAGAACAAAGACAGAATCGATCCACTTGTGGATGCTCCACAAGTCCACCAGACTTGTGGAGCATCTGCACTTAACCTCTGTAAACACAGCGTGCTGTCGACAGTCCACACTGTAGTCTGATGGCAGTCACATTTAAGTTACAATGTGAAGGACCACACAAATAAATTAAAAGGGACATATCGTGCAAAATCCACTTCCTCACTACTTAAATACATTTTAAATGAAGGAGTGCAGTAATGTTGAATTTAGTCACTCATTTTTTTAGTCTGTTCAGTTTTCTCTATTTTCTATTAGGCTTTTAGAACAATACCATCACAGTATTTGAACTGCTAAACATGGTCACAGATTTACCACTTTCACTACTCCGCAGTTCTGCAAGTTCATCGTCTTCATCTCTCTGGGTCAGACTCTGGCTCCAACATGTAAGGCAGGATGGACAAGTCTTCAGTTTGTTGACATCTTTTAAATAATTTATAAATAAAACATTTATGCACTGCTACAGTATGTAGCCGTATCTCTGCTATCAAACTGCAAAAATAGCAGAACAGAGTGGACACTGATCATTGGGAGGGGGAGGGGTGCGAAGCGCCTCATTTGCATTTGAAGAGACAGCCTCAAAATGAGTTGATCTGAGACACACCTTAGAACAAGGGTGAAAGAGCTGTGGAGTTACAATTAGGATGAATTTAGACCAAAGCATTGCAGGTCCACTTTATATAGAACCCAACTGAATGATTTAAATGTGAAATTTCAAAGCAGGATATGTCTCCTTTAAGACCTGCAGAGTGAAGGTTTTGTAGTGATACGGCTGTCCAGTTAAAATTCAACTGGTTTTTATTTCTTACTAATAATCTTTGTATAAATGAGCCTTTACTGACAATCAAAGGTCACACAGATGCTTGGATCTGTCTCATTCCTGGGATGATCTGTTTTATATTTCTTATGGAATTAATTTGTAAAAATCAACAATCTTCTTGTCTTATGTTTTTGCTACGACATCCATGTTGAAGATAAAAGCTTTAAAATTGTCTTCAAATAACTCCAAGTTCTTCTGAGCTGCCACTAATACTAAACGCAGAATATTTGTACTCTTAACCTCCCAGGACATGCAAGATGAAATGCAATCCCAGGTTGATCAGACTGATAGAGCAGATGGTAGAAAAAGAGGCAATGAAACTGCCCAAAACCTTTCAAGCTGAACTCCAAACCCAGAGTGCATCACTTTCTGATCACATTTTTAGTTTTAACTGGATCTATAGAAAAAGACCCAAAAGGGTGCCACTATAAACAGAAAAGCACAAAAAAGCTAAAGACTTTTTTTAAAATGCATGTTGACAATCCCCCAATTTTCTGAAATAGGTTTCTGGGACTTATGAGACAAACCAGAACTTTTTGACAAGATCAGATTAAAGGTGCTGACAAATTGATGAGTTAGTAACAAGTCATTTTATTAATGTAGGAGGAATTTGAAAAACCATGAGGCACATAAACTACAAACTCCATGTAAAGAACCTGTCACACTATAACATTTTAGACAATTTATGCCAATTTGTAAAAATTTTGTCCATCAATGAAGTGGCTACAATGATGATGAAATAAAAAAAAAATTATAATAAAAAAAACTGGATCTCTTTTGGACATATACAGTAATGTTAACAATTAGACTGAATATATTATCTTTAGGAGTAATTTGTGCAAAAGAAAAATTTCACAAGCTGGCATATGTTGTCTCAAATGTTATACTGTGACAGGGTCTTAAGATGAAAAAAAAAATTCATGGGGTAAGGAACTCAGTCTAAATGAACTAAATCTGTGCATTTACTTGGTCTGACATGCTCTGGCCATGTGAAAAGAAAAGCTCGACTTGGCAGTTTCTGCTGCAGGTGGCCATCCATCAAACTCTGACTGGTTTAGTTTAAACATCCACCAATCAACTGACAAAGCAAATTAGAGTGCAATTTGTAAGCAGCAGAAAATAGCCTCTGTTTAAATTGAAAAAAAAAAAATAATTTCAACGCATGAGGCAGGAAAGCAGTATGACAGACCACTGCTGACCATTTTAATAGTCCTTTAATTGCTTTTTTTCACTGTGTGTTATTTTTGTGAACTTTAGGTTCACAAACCGAGCCCTTTCACGTTGTTTTTTATGCTCAGGTGTGATGTCAACAATAATAATTCTGTCCCGAAGCTGAGCTCAACAGGAAATCACATCAGTCTGGTATAAAAAAACAAAAAAGAAGAAGTGGGGGAGGCTTTTGCACTATTAGAAATCACCCTGAAGTGTCAATGTAAGCTGTCCTAATTGGTTTTCTCTGCAGCGCTGTGGAACTGTAACAAGTGCTGAAGTTATTATGCAGAGCACAGCAAGATTGTTATGATGTTGTTATCCTTTTCTCCACTGAACTTGGTTCATTTTGTACCTTAAAAAAATCTATTAAAGTATTGATCGAAACACCACAAGCTTATTGTTTTGGTCTTTAATGCAGCCAGATTACAAATCTACAAAGAGCTAATGAAGGCTTCTTTTTCTTTACTTCTTTGTGTCAACTCAATTTAAGATGGCTGCCACGGCCAAGTGCTTTTAAAAATGGCTACAATTCTATCAACTTTACACAAACTGATCTAAAATCTGGTGTAGTAGTAGCTGAGATTGAGCCTCAAACACAAATCCTGAGGGCCAGTCAGGTTATAAATGACATTTGTTTAAAATTTGTCAAAAACTATTTAGAATTAACTCTGTTTAAAACTATGAGCCGAACAACTGGACAGATTTTATTAAGCTTTTTAGTAGCTACTGGATCACTATAACTGAGACAATTAACTTGTCCAGCCAGTAATGCTATAATTCAGTCAATGTTGCAGATACTGAGCTAATATTTGGTATGGTAGTAGCTGAGAGTCGCACACATACTCAAGGTGCTACATGTTGCATAAATCAGTGTTTTAAACCCTGGTCCTCAAGGCACCCTGCATGTTTTAGATGTGTCCCTGCTTCAACACAGCTGATTTCAATTGATAACTGATTAGATTCAGATTCTCTTTATTGTCATTCAAACATAACATCTGAGATGCAACGAAGAATGAAATGCAGTTAAGAACAACACACATGACAAAACATGGGGGAACAGGTGAACGGCTCTTGTGCAACAGGGTCGCGCTACCTTTTGCAGCTTGGAAATACACAATAGGAGAGTTGAGTTAAAAAAAGTTGCTCTGATCCTATGTTTACACCATAAACACAGATTCATATGCACAAAAATAAAAACACTCGCAGAGCAGACAGCGGAGCCGGTGACATTGAGGTTGATTCTCCGTGCTGGAACTGATCCTAGATCCGCCAGAGTCCAGAGACCATGATCTTATTGTCTTGTACTCGGTTCACCAGAGTTCAGAGTTTCCCCGTCCTCCTCCACGGACTTCAGATCAGATCCCACACGATTGATGCGGAGGAGGGAAGGGAATCAAGCCCTTGTTGACGTATCATCCTGAGGAGTTTAGATATCTTGGCAGTTGAGGCCAAGCAGCTGGGAGCCGAATAGATAACACAATGGTTTTGGGACAAGCAGCCTTGAATTTCTTGCTGCTTTGCAAACCTTTTGTTGAAATGCAGTCATCTGAATCAGGTGTGTCAAACTAGGGAAACCTCTAAAACATGCAGGGCAGTGTGCCTTGAGGACCAGGATTGAAAAACACTGGCATAGATATTTGTCTAAAACTTTAGCATTTACTGTTCGAGTGCACATGGTTAAAAAATAATCTCAAAAACCACTGGACACAATTGAATGAAACACCGAGTAATTAATCATTAGGTTTACATCTACAGCTGAATAACATTTAGAACCAGTTGAATTTAAGATGGCCACCAAAGCTAATCAACATTAGCCAACACAAAAATGGTTCTAACTCAGCCAGCATGACAGTTCACGAGCTAAAATTTGGTGTGGTATTAGCTGAGTGTTGTTTATAACACATCTCTTATTTTTCTTTTTTTTTTTTTGTTATTTCATTTTATACTTTATGATTTAAGAGATTGTTTGGATTTATGAATGAAATAAATTAAAATTGGAAAAAAACAATATTAATTATACATCACACATATTATTTTCATGGGTTTGCCAAAATGGCTATAGAACTTAGTTTAAAACTGTGGCATGAAAAGCAGCAGATGACATGCATTTCCTTAAAACCTTTTAATATTTTCATTTTATTTCTACTGTATATTTATAGTTACATTTGACAAAAAGTTAATAATAATATAACAGAATTAAGATCAACTAAGTCTCTGGTTCCCATCCTTCCTGTGTGACACATTTTGGTGCAGAACATTTCCATCACATTATTTTTCCCTTAAGAAGCCACAAATCTGTAAAAACAGGTCTTTTGAGAGGTCTGTTTGTGCAACAAATGACTTGCCAGGCACTAATCTCAGAGCGGGACAAGAGTGATCACCGTAAACCGCAGACGTTTTCTTCTGCGCGGAGGAGATAAAAATTTCGTCAAGTCACTCTGTCAGTGGAAATGTTCCTGCTGTCACCGAGGCTTTCTGTTCATGTTGGTCTCGCAGTCCACGTGGCTGTTGTGGAAACGTGCAGTTCAGGTGAACTCGGCAAATGAGCTGAACCCCGGCAGAGCTGAGGGATTTCTCATCAGTCAGCCGGACACACAGCTGCAGGTTCATGTCAGGGAAGAGATAAGCCTGACCTCTTATCTAATATTGATGCAGTCAAGTGCCTGCATGCCACTTGACAAGTTCGCATGCACAATTTAAGACCGGCATTACATTTTTTATAGCTTCCTAAATGAGAAGGAGGTCACGGCTTTTGTCGTTACAAATCCGTCAAGGGTTCAAGCTGTGATTTTGTAGCCCTGCTTGTAGCAGATACAGCAATGTCAGAAAGATGATGCTGGCCAGACACAAATATCACATGTCAACAGGAACCTGTCAAGTTGATGTGAATGTGTTTATATAAAAATATTCTGCTAGAGGAGGAATTATTTATTTATTTATTTTAGCTTCACAGATTGTTACCTAATAAAGGTCGAGTCACAAAAGAAAAAAAAATCTTATTGAGGTTGCATGAATAATTGATGGACATGTCCACCTTTAAATATTAGGTAGTCAATCAAAAGAGTTTTACAGATGAGCACACTTCAGAGACGCTTACTGTCAGGCTGACAAAGCTGATGATGTAAGTGACAAAATGTAAATCATTAAAGGTGTACAGGTGAAAAAGCTCCCAAGAAGACAAAATTAAATCAATGAAAACAGCTGAAACATCCCTCAAAGATGCAATACATGAACTGTTAAATGATCTTATCCATCCATCCATTTCATTAACTCGCTTCTCCTGTTTGCGTTGAGGGGGGCTGCCGTCTATGGGCTACCCCTTGGACAGGTCACAACTCCATCACAGTAAGGAAAAAGAATTACCATAAACATTTAAAGAGTGACTGTGGTTTTATTAAGGCATGACCTCAGAGAACAAATTAAAGGCCAACCCTGCTGTGGAGGAATCAAAACACAAATTGTATCAAAGCCCATTTTTATGCTAGAGTTTTAGACTAAAATCTCTAAACTTTGCAATGAGTGTAGGTAGATAGGTTCTTGTGCAAAATCTTAGATCTGAGTTAAAGATGACTCAATTCTAGCTCAATATCAGTAAAACTGAGTTTTAACATTGTGTACATTTGCTTTTGGGACCAATAATTGACGCTAAAGTTCTTAAGCAAAAGTCTTGCACAATGTATAGTGCTAAAGTATGCCAGCTCCTTGTGGGGACCAGGCTTTGGTCCCCTAGGCCAACCTTGCAACATGTAAGGGGTATACTCCGCCCCACGCAATGTGACTGCTGGATATGGGCACCAGTGACCCCCGTGACCCTGAAATGAAGAAGCAGGTATAGATGATGGATGGATGGATGGATGGATGGATGGATGGATGGATGGATGGATGGTCATTTCTAATCATTGGCCAGTGTAACGCCACAAAAAAAAATTCTACATTTATTTTGTCTGGTCTGGAGACCTGTATGAACACACTATCTTTTTTAATAAAAACTTCTAAAATGGTCAAATTTGGTAGGGAAATGAAAGACACAATTGTGTATAAAATGATTTGTATAAATTATATGTGTGATCTCAAGATCAGATTTTCATGAAATTTGCTCATCATGAGCAAGTATAATTTTGGAAAGTGTGCAGTGGTCCCTTCTGTCAGGTTTTCATGACCACTCAGCGTCTTTTGTCTGATGAAACTGTGTTTCAAGTGTTTGAGTCGAGCCTGAAATCCTCTCATCTTGTCCCTGGCAGCGCTCACAGCAGTCTTCATCGTCCTCTGTTATTATGGATAATTGTTGGATTGGAAAGACAAGACAGGACAGCAACACTCCAATCTTCTGGTAATCCAACATCATGCAGGTTCCTAAATATCGAAACACATTACAGCAAATAGGGTACTTTTTTATTTGAAGAAAAAGAAATTGTTTTAATATTTCTGTGTTCAAATTAAAAATTCAAATGAACTTGCTTTGAAAGGTACATACCGTCACTATGGAGAATTCAAATTCCTTCCTGTGAGCTCAGAAAAAAAATGCTTTAACTCAACTGAAAGTGAAAAAGAGCCATCAGCCCAGTTTTGCTGTTTCAGTGCTGCAAAGGGGGCAAGAAAGCCTCTGAGCTGCTGCAGGACGAGGAGGGAAGTTCCAAAGGATGTGCCAGAAAGTGGAGGCTTCCTGCCAGAGTGGAATGCATTAACCATGCTGTTTAGACTCCATAAAAAAGTCCACTTGTGTCCTCAGGGAGGGGGAGTTCATCCAGGCAAACTGAGTTCCACTGGCTTGAGTCAGTGACCAAGAGCAGAGGCCTCATTGAGTGGAAACCATACTGAAAGTGAATGTACGGCAAAAAAGCAAAAATGGCATACGCCAAAAAATTTTCAGATTTATAAAACTGTGCGCACACATGTTTCTGCGCACCTTTCCTTTACAGATCACAGCTGCACCTCAGAGTTTGCACACAAGGTCCCGCCTCAGGTTCTGCCCTCTACACGCCCTCAACCATAAACGGTCAATGCAAAGTACCTCATGAATGTTAAGGTGTATTTAAATCAGTCAGCTGATCAGTGTCAACAAAAGTGATTGGCTGACTCGGGCACACACTCCATCGTGCGTCTGGAGGAGGACAGGTGTTGACAACTGCTCACATTGAACAGGGGCCTCATGTATAAAGGAGTGCCCAGCTTTCACACTAAAATTTGGCGTACGGACAAATTTAGAAAAGTGTGCTGCGGTGGATTTATATTTTAGAATCATGAAGTCTCTCATTCAGCTGCATGGCTCGACTCAGAACTACAGTAAAATGTCTGATTGTAACTTTTTCGGTGCGATCCAAAAAAACAAAACAAAATAAAAAACATGTCTTCAATTCTTCTTGCGGTGAAAACAACCTGCAGGACAGCTAACATTCTTCCACAAATTACGCACAACTTTACGCAGCAACAAATCTATTTTCTGCATCTTGTGGAGCTGAGGAATCATCAAGTGAGCTGTTCTGAATTAATCTGCTGAGTTGACAAAGTTTTTTTCTCAGTAAGAATTAAATTATTTCTTAGACAACTCACATTCTGCTCAGCTGTGTGTGCGCCTCGCAGGCCTGCGCTCTGCATGTGTTTCCAACTCGTGACAACAATATAAAAACTTTACAGTTTACAGTAGCTAAACTGAGGTTCTTTTGATCATTTTTAGGCTGCTCTATCTTCTTGTCTGAGGTTAAATGGTTTTCAGTCCCAGGGTTCAGTTTCATGATTGATCCTGTTTAAACAATAAAACCTTAAACTAAAAAAAAAAATCTAACACCGTGTTCAGACGCTCCTTACATCCAGAAAACAGAACAGGCATATATATGGGTCAGACATATTAATTGCCCATTTTACTTTAGTTTTTGTAATGATACTTGTGGCTCTGCTCCAATCGCCATCGGTTGGATTTAGGGAGGTGACTGTGTCTCTTCTGCCCCTGGAAAGTGTACCTGGAGAAGATGCTGAAGCACACTTTCTTATGTGACTGGCAAACCTTCTGGTGGATCAATGAAGGATAGTCGATGGTCTGACATGGTTTCCTCTGGGGACACCTCCCAGTCACATATGCTGTTTACCAAGTCCATAGACCCGACTGTTATATCAATGACCTCCTTCCTATTAATGGTTTGGAAGGTAGGTACATTGCCCTGATTAAGGAATAGCAGGTCTTCTGTCAGCAAATATTCTAACAGTGACCTGCCTCTGGGGTTATATCAGAGCTTCCCAAGCACACATGATGGGAGTTGGCATCACAGCCTAAAAGTACCTAAAAGTTCCCCAGATCTGCTAAGACAGAGACTTGTCATCCACACAGAGAAGCAGAAACTGACCAGTAGTCTGCCGCTCAACATGAACTACCCTCCAGACATCTGTCTGCAGTCCTGGGTTCTGTCTCCGGAGTCGGTGCAGAACCACCTGGGGTTCTGTAGGTTCCCCAGGCACAAACACACCAACTCTCTTAAGAACTGGGAGGTCCCGGACTCTCCAGGCAGAGAATCCATGGCCCTCCCAACTAGGGATTTGTGAGACAGCACGTACGAGCCATTCCATGGCTGTTTCATCCACGCAAGTCACACAAAAGGTGCCCTGCACAAGACCTGACTCACTGAACCGTGGCACCGGATGGTTGTCACCTGGTCAATGAGCCCCACCAGGCTGGCCTGCACATGTTCACTTTCCTCTTTTTTCAGAGGTCTATGTGGGTCATCATCTAGAAAGATGATAACCTGCAGGTTCCCACCAGCAACCAGGGCCTTAGAAGGCCTGTTGCGGTGTTTCTTGGGGACCTTTGCGCTACCTGGAGTCGATGCTGTAGCCAGCTTCCTCTTACAAGAAGAAGGCCCCGCTCCATCTCCAGCACTGTTTTTAAAAGTGCTGGGTTTAGGGTGGTCAGCTTCCGACCCTTTAAAAGGCTCATTCGCCGACTCCCCTTTTTCACCCGCCAAATGGGAAGAGGGTTTCTTTTTTCCCTCTTCTTCTTCCTCTTTTTCTTAAGGTCTTAGAGGGAGAGACCCTCTAGATCTCCTGAGACTACATCTCCCCCCTTGACCTTTCCTCCATCAGAGGACCCCAGCAGCATGTCGGTGTCCTCGTCACTTGAAGACCCCAGCACTTGTGCGGCCCCGACCGCTCCCCAATGAGGTGCAGTCAAGGGGCTACCCTTGTGCTGAGTACTCCTAGTAGGCCCAGCACCAGCAGAGGCAGAAGATGTCGCCGAGCCCCCAGGCACTGAGTCCTCCGGTTGTCCAGAGCCCAACACATCAGGCTCCGAAGCCGGAGTAAGAGTTGTTCTAGTCACTGTACTGGCCTGCCCAGCCTGGGTCCCCACCAGACAGACCAGAGGCACGGTCGTAAGACCACCAGTGGCACCCACACCCAAGGCGCCACAGGCTGGGTCCCCGGAGATTTTAGAACCCCCTTCTGCCGGGTACTGGGGGTCAGTCCCTTGTCCACATCTTTAAAACTATGTCAACTTGCTATCCACCAGGGGTGGACAGGTTTTAATTCAGAGTTTTCCTTCTGTTAGGCGAGTTGCTTGCCAAGGCTAACGAGCCCCACCTGCCCAGCTGCTTTTGGTTCACGGCACCCTATTTGCCTTTCAGCTTATTCAGGAACACCCCTATATAGCAGGGATCCACCACCTGGGGGACGCGCCTTTACGCAGTGCAGCCTCAGCGCGAGGAGATATTGTGCTAACAATCACAAACACAGACAAAAAAATTATCACCTGTCGCGTCTGTCAGCAGGTGATACAAAGTTTACAACAAGAATTAATTTTAAAAAATGACTGAGGTGGAGCTTTGAAAGGAGCTACAACTAGTTTGGTTTGACTCGTATAAATAATTAAGTATGCTTCTTTGAATAGGAATATTTTTTAAAAAACATATTTCTATCAGCTCAGGTCTAAACATTACAGTAAAAAAATATTTTCTGCCTGAAGTTCAGTCAGAAACTGTTTGATGTCAAAGAAAAAGAGGTGTCTGTAAGTGTTATGGTCTATGAGTTTTGGCTTCTGTATTTTATGGTTTATGCTCTCGCAACTCATTTTTATTCAGTTTTATATGTTAAAAAAACAAAAATCTGCTTTTTGTTGGTTCCCTCAGGGTGCTTTGCATCCCTAAAGATTTTGTTTTTGTTCATTTTGTTTGGGTTTGGTATGGTGGTGCTTTTGGTCCTTTTCAAGTCAAGCCAAGTTAAATCAAGCCTGGGATCTTCTGTTTTGTGTTTTATCTCTCACTGCTTTTAAACTGAAGATCTATCATTTCCACAAAATGTGTGAAATGACACATATCATGTAGAATCTCTGTTTCATGTTAGATTTGAATTTTATCTTAGCTATTTAGTTTAAAGTAAATTACAACCAGCTCATGAAGTTTTTATAATAAAATTATCTGACAATGTGCTTTACTATTATTTCTAATTTTTTTTAATTAAATTGTGTTTTACCTACTGTTTTTTACAAGATTTATTGTCTCATCATTGATTTGTAGATCAGTATCTGTAAAATTTATTAGGTTACATCCATTCCTGTGTTTCCAATTGTCAACTGGCTCTTGTGGCCATCTCAAATCGAGGTAATTGTAAATGTATGTTGGTGGTACGTTTGGAAAAATGCAAGTCCAACTCACAGTGTAGGGCCTTTCTGGGTGGAGTTTTATTGTTCCCTCCCTGAACAAGAAGGTCTTCTCTTCACACTAGGGTAACTGGAAACTTAAATATTGTCTCATTCCTGTAACTGACCAGGGTGTACCCTGCTGCTCACACACTGACTGCTGGAGATAGATTGTGATCCCCCACAACCTGGAAAGTAAAAAAAAAAAGATGTTTTTTTGAAAGTTTTAATAAAATCTGTCCAGTTGTTCATGATATATTTTGCTAATAGACACAGCTGAACTTTACAGTTTCTGCCAAGTACTGTACATTAAGTTGACACCAATTTTGTCATTGGGTCATTTGAAATGATGTCCATAGTCAGCATGAACAGACTGAGTTTGAGCCTGAGGGTCTGCAGACATTGAGGTGGGGGAGGAGTTGAGAAGTTGCACCGTGACACCGCCTGTTGCTTGTTTTCGTGGAATGTTTTTTTGACAGTAAGATATAAAAGTGCACTGCTGTCAAAACGTTATTCTTTAATCTCGTGATATCGCTGGAAACCAGTGGCAGGTGTCAAAGCTTAACTTGACTGAGCGGAGCAATCATTTATCTGGAAAAACATCAGTTACCTGCATGTCCATCATCCACCAAATTTTAGTTTGTTGTATTTTTTTTTACAATAAGTCTTGAAACTGATACTGGAATTTATGCATAATGCTTTAAAACAATGCTACAAGAATTTATTTCAATATTAAACCAGCACATCAGCAACATCCAGATCAGGAGCCTCATGTATAAAAGGAGTGCACAGATTATTTTCTGAAAGTCTAATGAAAAAGTTTGAAATGTGCAAAAATATTTAGATTTGTGAAACCGAGCACATGCATAGTTCTGCACACTTTATGTGGAATAGAGCACAGCTGAAGTGTCCCTTGGACCTCCCTGCCCCTCCCACCCTGCAAAAATACTAAAAAAATCTATTAAAAGGAAAAATAAAGAGTTGCAGAAGATATCAAATGCTGTGAATGCAGCAGGATCCAAATTCCAGCCATTGCCTGAAGAAAAACAAAACAAAACAAAACAAAAAACACATCAAAGTTGATGTATAACAAGCATAAAAGAAGCAGCTGCAGTGTGGGAGAATTTGATATATCTGGGCATCATACAGATAAGGCCGTCCTATACAGCTGGCATGGCATGGCTCAGGGATAACTGTGAAATACACAACATTTCAGCCAGTTCTCGCAAGAAAGACTGTAATTGTAAGGAACCCTGGTGTGGGGAGGACTTGAACTGGCATGAATACTGGTCTTCCTAGTTTCTTTCTGTAACACTGGGGTTTGTTCAGTGCAGAGTTTCAGTTTCAGAGTTTACATTTTAAATGTCAACACGGGACATTGTGGGTCAGTGGGCAGAATACTTCGAACAGCTCCTCAATCCCACCGACATGTCTTTTCATGAGGAAGCAGAGCCTGAGGACCCTGTGTCGGACTCTCCAATCTCTGGTGCCGAGGTCACTGAGGTGGTGAAAAAGCTCCTCGGTGGCAAGGCACCGGGGGTGGATGAGATTCACCTGGAGTTCCTTAATGCTCTGGATGGTGTGGGGTTGCGTTGTTGATGCGACTCTACAATGTTGAGTAGACATCGGGGGCCGTTCCCCTGGATTGGCAGACTGGGGTGGTTGTCCCCCTATTTAAAAAGGGGGACCATAGAGTGTGTTCCAACTATATGTAACAGGATCAAAATTGTATATGATTCCACTTGTCATCACATTTTATTTGGGTTATGTATAAGGGGTAGAACAGCGCCCTCTCTTGGTGGTTGGGTGTAAAAAGTGTAGTGGACACGAAAACCACGTTGCTGTGAGACGGGCACAAGGTAGGTGTATTAGCATTAGCTCTGTGATAAAATATCCTGTGTTATGAACTACTGTCCATCAAATGATAGTTGGTTAACTGTAAGACGTGTTTATGTTACTTGGGGTTTTTAGGAGTTTCATATGGTATGTTTTATGAGTTTAATATCACTGTTTTTTGATAGAAACACATCTCAAAATGTCAGCTGGCTTAAAGCTAATACAAGATATTAATCCTCATAAGGTGCTGTACCTGCTGTGAGAGCCCATGATTTTGATTGGTGCATATACTGTTTTATACAGAATAAACAGTGTCAAGGTTCGTTTCGTCTCCTGGCCATCTTTTAAACACAACACAGAAATAAGCTATATGAAGAAACTGAAGCAGAACTGGTTTACTTTCATTTGGACCGAGTTGGACTAAGTTACGGCCAAGTTCAGCACGGCTACATATAGGGGGATCACACTTCTAAACCTCCCTGGTAAGGTCTATTCAGGGGTCCTGGAGAGGAGGGTCCATCGGATAGTCAAATTTCCGATTCAGGAAGAGCAGTGTGGTTTTCGTCCTGGTCATGGAACAGCGGACCAACTCTACACCCTCAGCAGAGTCCTGGAGGATTCATGGGAGTTCGCTCAACCTGTCTACAAGTGTTTTGTGGACTTGGAGAAGGCGTTCGACTGTGTCCCTTGGCAACTCTTGTTGGGGGTACTCCAGGAGTATGGGGTACCAGGTGGTCCATTGATACGGACTGTTCCGTATCAACGGTCCCTGTACGACCGGTGTCAGAGCATGGTCCGCATTGCCGGTAGTAAGTCAGACTCGTTTCCGGTGAGAGTTGGACTCCGCCAAGGTTGCCCTTTGTCACCGATTCTGTTC
>JARVGW010000322.1:25821905-25832532 GCA_031762495.1 Anablepsoides rubrolineatus
CGGATTATTAAACTGAGCGCACGGATTTCCGGGGGCTGTTTTTTTTTTCTCTCACTGACCCCTGGCGGGCTCCGTAGTAATCCATGTACTAAAATAATAACACTAATAAATATTATACTAATAATAAAATTAATTGCAGCAGAGTCACAGAGGGGATATGTTGCTGTACATATGTATCCTATTGCTATAATTGTATTATTATTCTACTTTAATCTCCTCAAAACAAATCTTTTTATTTTTTATTTACCGTTATTTATCTGCATAGACGCTCTCCTCTCCTCCCCTGCCCTATTACACACACACACAGACCGGAGTGGCTCACTGTCTCTCTTTTCCTCAGTCTGTTAAAATAAATGCAGCATGTGTGCATTTGTTTCCATGTTTCTTCACTCAAAAAATATTTATTAGCTTGGAGAAACTTGTTTCCTCCAAGCTAATGAAATTAGTTTCCTGATTAGTGCTTTAGACGAACTGTGCCCACCACTGGAATTCAAGTTGTCAAAAAAGGTCACAGGGTGCATTTTATCATCTTTTGTAAAATGTTTTTTTTTTGTCTAAATTACCAATTTTTCATTTTTAGTTATTCTGGCTTATTTATTTTTTGAAAATGTTAATTCATATTTTTTTTAAATAAACTGGTTTCCTTCAAAAACTTTCCTGAAATTTACTTCAGCATATTTGCTAACTTTAGCTTTTCCTGTACAGTTTTGCTAACTTTAAATTTAACGATGAGTTTGCTGGTTTACGCAGCACAATGAAAATGACCAATTAACCAAAAATAAAGTCAAATAAAGTAACATATTTGAAAGAACACATTAGCAGGTTTCTTCAGACGTTAGCATTACAAAATGGCTTAATGCAGCAACTAAATGACAAATGACTTTTGCAAGGCACTCTATTCAGCCAATATTTGTAGTTTTATAAGAATTTAACAAAACTGAATAAACCTGGAGAACTTTGACAAAAAAACAAAAATAAAAACCACAAACAGCTGCTTTTAGCTTAGAGAAGCAGACTAAAAACACTTGGCTGCTTGGAAACATCAATAAAACTTGACTGTTCTTAACTATTCAAAAACTATTAATTATGTGACTTAAAGAATTCACTAAATCAATGTTCAAATAATCTTGAACATATAATGAAAGTCTTTAATGGAATTCATTAAGCCCATTTACATTTATGAACATAACACAGAGGATAGGTGGAATTAAACAAACACAAAATGTTTTATTCCAGATATATTTTTGATAATAAGCAACAATTCTTCAAATGTCCGTCTGAGTTAAATGAAAGAGCAGAACTGAGCGACTGATCAGCACTAAAATAATGAAGAAGATCAATGATGGAAACAGAAAAGAGAAGTTCATCCTGAGAATAAAAGTCAGAATCAGACACCGTACTAAAGCAAACTTTATTAGAATAAACAAAGAAAACATCACAAAGACAAAATAGCTATAAATCTATCATTTTCCTCATTTTAGTATATTTCAGCGTTTTTACTCCAGACTTTAGTAATGAACTCAAATCTGGTCACATTTATGCTGCGTGGTGCCGAGGATCGACTAAACTTCCAACTCTTCTGTAAGTGGCAAGAAACACGGCAGAGTATGGTGAGGGTGAGGAAAAAAGATCAACATTTTTCTGCTAAATTTTGTGATGATACACCGTTCCACACAGTCACACATGTTCACACACACTGAAACACACCCAGACCAGGACTTTTACTTTGGCCTTTCTGTCGCAGTTTGCCTGGAGACTCGGGGGGCTACGCTCATTCTGTAGCACCTTTCTGGTCTTAACAGGGGGCATCTCACTGAGGTCTGAAGGACAAGCATGAACAAGGTCCTTAAAATTATTTACACATTTGCAAAGCCCAAAGTGTGATTTTCCCCAACGATCCTTCTCGGGTCCGTCCTCTCTCTCAGCAGGGGGGTCTAAATGTTGAACTGAACTAGTGGATCCTCGTCAGCTCCTCCACAATCTTAATCACCTCGTCCACAGTGGCTTCACGCTTCATGCCGCTGCCATCATCGATCTGAAATTGAACGACATCAAGCGGTGAGCCTCCTCTGCTGAGAGAACCCACAACCCCCACGGCACCACTTATGTGATGAGATAAAAAAAAAATAAAACATGCAGGTACAAATCAAACAGATGAGGATTTAAAAAGCCCTACTCCGTTTTAGATTAAACAAACATCTGACAGCACCTTGAAAGTATTTGGATGACTTATTTCTTTGAAATTTTTAAAATATGCCTTTTAGGCAATTTTTAGACAATTACAGATAAATATAAACCTCATTTTTCAATATGCATATTTTCAGCACATAAGTAAGCCTAATGTTCTAGTTGTAGCCAAATCTAGGCTTTAAAAAGAAATGTCCTGGAAAGAAAACCATTTGAATCATCAGAATCATTTTTTTTCTGTTCTTTAAGATGAAAAATGTGGAACAGAGTAAATTAAAAAAAGATTATCATTCAAAAAAGATGGGACACCGAGAATTGGCATTAGTCTCTGTCAAAAGTGACTTTTTCCACCTGTTACGAAGTTTCTAGTTCACCTGAAAAGACAGTATCATTCCATCAAAGCTTAATGCTGAATTAGAAAATAAATGAATAAATAAATAAACAAATAAATAAATAAACAAACAAACATTATATTTCAAGTTTTTCCTCAGCAGATGTTTCTGTTGGAGCTCTGTTTATTAAAGAAGAAAATTTGTATTTTGCAACACAGTTGAACAGTTTTCATTAATTAAGAGCAGATCAAATTGAATCTTGATTAATTGATTCAGAACCTTATGAAATGAAATCAAACTGATTTAGGGAATTGGCCACAATACCCGACCATATTTGTAACAATTTTGAGTTTTTAACTGGCCTCCACCTGTCGCATCTCAGTGAAATACCCTAAATTATATGTTGTTGAAAAAGTTATTAAACTCTTTTCCATCAGATGAATCCTAGTCTGGTAAAAAAATCAGCCACTTGTCCTAAGCTTTGCTTTGTACAGATGGTCTGGAACCTCGGATTGAGACCCAATTTCTTGCTGGTGGCATGAACTTTGTTGAAGTTGAAAAGGATTGGGTTGATTTTACTCAATTGTTAACATTTGTCTGTGACGTATGTAGTGCACCAAGCTCAACTGTGAAGGAAACTAACCGGAAATAGCGTGCTCTGTAAACAAGCATCCCCTAATAGGAATAAAGAAATACCTGTGCTGCAGGCTTTGTGAGACAAATTTAAATTAATTTGGAATCCTTGTCAATGACTTCATTCATTTCATCCGCTGCCATTGCCAAACTACAGGCAGAATAAAACAGTGCAGATTAGCCCGGTTGAAATTCTACCAGAGAAAAACATGTCAGTGGGAGAAAATCAAAATGGAGCAGTGAGGGAAACTAGAATAGAGCAGAACTGTGTAGGATGGCATAGGCCAGGCTAAATGAATCCCGTCTTAATGGTTGTTCCAACTCAAAGTATATTAACATTTTTTGGGGGAAAATAAGTCTTGGCTAAATTATTTATTAGAAAGAAAAGAACACAAATGACAAGAGGAACAAATTCAGCCCAATGTCTGATTTATACCCCAGCAGAAATAAAAAATAATTGAGAAAACAGTTTCTTTAAGGAGAATATAAGTTTTACGCAAGTCCTTAGAAGGTGAGTAAGAAAAGGAAATTACTGCTAATTTATTTTCTCAATCTGATCTAAGCTGTTTTCTCTTTTATAACTGGATTGTGTTACCTGATATGTCATACATATCAGGTAGAGCAGATGTAGCTAAACTCAAATTTTTTTTTATTTATTTTTTTATTTAAATGTTTATTCATTTCATTAAAACCAAATAATTTTATATACAATAAAAACAAAAAGAAAAACATATATGTGTATATATATCAAAATCCCAAACAAATAAACAAATTTAAGTCCTTCAAATTCCTTTCCTTTGTTTCTATATAAAATTTAGTCAAAACACCAGAAAAATAAAACCATAAATAACCAATTTTATGTCACTGTAGACAATGCAATGACTGGTTTTAGTCTAGTTCATAAATTAATAAAAAACTGTTTGTAGACGTCCATGTCCAATCATTTTCCTGTTTTATCAAATCACATAAAAAGGAGAGAAACTATTTGGATCAAAATGAGCAAATGCAATATTTTTGATATTTTTCTGTGGCACTTCCACACATTTTGAACAAAACATATAAAATCCTATTACAGCCTAAAATTTGCTGGAGAGCCTGATGACAAAACTTTTTAAACCATTCGTAAAACTGTAAAACTAGAATAAATCTTATTTTACAGGAAACAGTCCTGTGTCAATCTGAGATTCTTTTAATGGGACTTACTGAAAAATTGTAGACTTATAGTCTGACAGTATGTCCTGAACTGGACTGTCCAAAATAACCACACCACCAACAAGGTTCTGCTTGATTAATAAAGAAATATTGTCTGTGTCTTAACTCATGCATTGCAGCCAACGTCAGCTTACGTCACTGTCAGTGTCAATGCTGCGTCAATGCAGTTACAAGTACTGATACTGGTGATAAACCCATATTATTAAAGCTTTTTATTTATATACTTGTAACCTTTTTCTTTTAAAACTGAATTGTGTGAAGTTTTACCTTGAAAAAACAACTGAAGTGATGTGATATAAAACGTATCACCATGGTAACGAGGCAGCGCTTGATCACAAAAACACACATCTTCTGTAGATTGTCTCATTTCACAGCCGTTTATGCAGCCGACAAAACCCATGAATTGAGACACAGGAATGAGTTTAGGAGTACGACTCTCACTTTGGGGGTAAAGCTCCCAAGTTCATATCCCGGACAACCCCCCATATTATGTTAACTTTCATGTAGGGGAGGACAGGATGCAACATAATGGTGATCCATCTGACCTCCTCCCACATTAGTCAACTAATCACTTTGTAAACAACTTGTGAAGAGCTTGTAGGAGTTGGCTAACATTTATTTTAAGATTCGTTTTTGTTAGTTCCAGAAGATATTGTATTTTGTTTATTTTTACATTTGAACTAACTGGTTTTGTTTGTTATTTTGTTAGTCAATAAAAAAACACCAGGAAATAAATTACTTTATTTATAAAAATCATCAAATTGTCTATCTGGCTGCTTGAGTTGTGCACGACTCTCACTTTGGGGGTAAAGCTCCCAAGTTCATATCCCGGACAACCCCCCATATTATGTTAACTTTCATGTTATGTCCTACACATCCCTAGATGGGGCTTAACAAGGCAAGAAAATCAGATTTCCTCAGTTTGCTTTTTCAATTACTGAATTTGAACCCTAGAAAACATCTGCTATGGGATTAAAAAAGCAGAGAAACCATAGAAAATTTAGGGAAATGAATGCATTTACAGACAAAAAAAGAAGTCCAAATAAATGTTATGAAACCGAATGTTTGAATCAAACAAGTAAAAGATAGGAATTACTGGAGGTAATAGATCTGCAGTGTTCCTCTGATAAGAGTAAGTTTCAACATGAACAGGGGCTCCTACCTGCAGAGTGCTGACGACCTCCTGCATCTTTGCTCGGCTGAGATCCAAGAAGCTTTCAATCAGGTCTCCATCGATGAATCCTGTGGCCTGCTCTGTCT
Organism: Anablepsoides rubrolineatus; assembly: GCA_031762495.1. Lineage (NCBI taxonomy): Eukaryota > Metazoa > Chordata > Actinopteri > Cyprinodontiformes > Rivulidae > Anablepsoides > Anablepsoides rubrolineatus. The sequence goes on from JARVGW010000322.1 coordinate 25,827,530, forward strand.
TGCGTTCTGTGTGGAAGGACCTCCAGGTGTTTCGCTGTCAAGGAAAAGAAAAAAAATCTCCACGAGGCAGTTACTCTGCCTGAGGGTGGCCCCTGGGGTAAAGAACTGTAAAGTTTCCCTCAGGCAGAGTCAACAAATATCCAATGTGATGTGATGAAACGTTTAGAAGAGCTGGCAGCTGGTAATCAGTATGGTGCTGGTAATCCTCTTTTTGTTTAAGGAAGACGAGTAAGCATCGGGTCAAATGGGTTTTGACTGTGAAACATAAGGATTAAAATGTTAAATATTTAATATAAAATAAAAAGGTTGTCGAGGCAATTACCTTTAATTCTTCTGATTAAGAAGAAAAAAATATTTTAATTCAATGTTGGGTTTGTATTACATTACTACAGTTACCTATATGCAACATAACTATGTTACTGCCAGATTTTAATACCTTTCTTATCAAGTTACCAACAACAGAGCAAGATTTCACTAAAATTTTCTTGCAGTTAAAAAAAGACTTGAATAATTAATTATTTTTAGTTTGGGGCCAACATGGGAACAAAGGAACAGATCAATCTGCACAACAATCAAAGCTCATGTAGACAGTGTTTATAGAACTGTGTCCAAAATGGTATTTAAGGAAAAAAGGGTTTTGTGTGAGAACAATTTGTTCCTTTTTCATGGTAATAATTTAATTAATCAATCAGTTACCTAAATCTGGATCCAACAAAGTGTATCACCAATGGTTTCCTTACTAATAGATACCTACCCTCCATAAAAGCAGCACTTTTTTTCTGCTAGAAAAGTAAAGCAACATGTGGCGCGATGTCCTGACTAGTTACTTTAAAATGTGGCAGCTGACATGCAGAGTGGAACAAAACAATATTTTACCCAGAAGACAAACTGAAAAATGGCCACTAATAGTTCATCTCCACAACAAATTATATAATGGGATCACACAGCAGAACGGTTACAAATTATTCAATCATAAAATATTTATCAAGCAGCTTCAAAGCCAATTAAGGACACCATTACTGCTTTGTCACGTTGTCGGGGTTTGCTGCCAAGAAGACAGCCGCACCTGTCAGTGCAGGTCGCCAGATTTACTGTCGCAGGCAGGCGGCGAGCGTACGTGTGAGTTTACAAAGGATATAAGCTGTGCTCGATCTTCCCCACGCTCTTGATGACCTTGGTGAGGCGGTTCTGTAGGTCGAGCAGGAGACTGTACCAGCCCTCAGACAGGGACGTCACCAGACCTAAAACACACACAGAATGGTTTAGCAGCTTTAAGACGTCTGCATCCCACAACATTTAGATCATAAATCGTTTTTAATTTGTCATCAATAGTAAGCAGTAGAATAACTTATAGACTGGATTTATTCCAAACATAAAAAACGGTCTAATTAATAAACTATAAGATCATAAGTCTGACCGCAGGCCTCCAAATGCAAGTTTTATACTTGTGTGCTGAAGGTAAAACAGCACTAGTTTTATTGCTCAATAATTCAAGAAACATTCCTTATTTTCATTGGATTTGTAAAAATCCTACAGCCACAGTTATTCAGGGAGCTTCATCGAAGTAGAAATATAGTTTCATGACACTTGGTGCATACATTTGGATGCTCTGAGGGAAATAACCTGTAAAAAAAACACAAACTAAAACCTGACACAAACAAATATGTGAACATAAACTCCTTTCACTAATTAGTGATGCAGAGGTTGTTTCTCTGCACATGAAGCTTTGAAAGTGTTGAGACAAACTGGGAAACAGAAGAGTGCGAACAACAAATTAACTATAAATTAATCCACTTTTAATACAATAGTTTGATCTATTAAAAGAGACAAAAACATTTAATCCTGTGTATTACACACATTTAATTGTTATTTGTCTAATACATGTTTTATGAGCTAAAATAGATTTAATCTATATCAATTCATTTTAATGATTTCCTTGATGTATTATTCATATGATTCAGCTCATTAATAATTTTTTTGGTTAACATGTCTCTCTCGGCCAAAAAAAAATAATTACATTTTAAGTTGAAAGAAATACTCAAAATGAAACTTTTACACACTTGGCCAAAGATGAAAGTGAAGAGTGTTATTTAAGGTAAAGCTGCATCCCAATGAACAGAAAAGAACTTTAATTTGTGCGAAGTGATGAGAAGAGCTTTCTACATCCCTTGTATTCATTAGAGGTTTGGGACTCCCATAATTACATCGTCATTAAAGCCTTTAATGACACGAGAGTGGGGAGTTAACCCCAACAGCTGTTTATCTTCACGCCTCCCAGCAGACGATCGAAAGATGCATCAATCTTTTGCCTGGAAGTTAAAGTAAGTTGGATTAACAAGTTCTTGTTATTAGAAATTGTCTAGTTTTGTCTTGCAATAAAAATATGGGATTGATTACTTGCCAAATCAAAAAAAAAAAAAAAAAAAAAAAAAAAAAAAATTATATATATAAATGTAACTGAGTACATTTGGGAAACTGTAACCAAATTAAAAGGTCCAACACTCACCTCACCCACCATCTTTATTGCTAGTTTTAACCTAAGATCATCTTAAGTTGAGAAATGATGAAATTGTAGTCGTTTTACCTAAAACCTTAAAATAATGATCTGCAAAACTGCAGTGTGTGAATCATGTTCAGCCAATATCACATCAAATTATACCTTTATGTCTTTAAAATGGACAGAGATGTAGTCATTTTAGTATTAGCCATGATCACTTAACTAAAGTGGCCATCTTAAACCTAACTGGCTCCATAAGTCAGTCAAATTGTAGACATGGGCATGTCCCAGGACAGCTGCCCTGCACCACAGCTGTAAAGATCTTGCACAATATGTAGTGCCCAGTGTTTGTGTTGAGTTGAGGATGTAAGCAGAAAATTTAATTTTAGCCTAATATCTGTAACACTTCAGGTAAATTTTAGCCACGTTTGTGTTTTCTAATATGAGTTGGCTGTGGTGGCCAACTGACACTGGGTTGATTTCAAAAGGTAATCAGTAGTAGACGTACACCCATTGAGTAGCTCTCTGAAAGTTTCATTAAATCGGCCCAGTATCATAAGATTTAAAAAAGATAAATAAATCAGGTCAATGATTAATAGCTAAATCTTAAACAAAGCTCTATTTATATCTGACCTATTTATTGAAGATAACTAAGCTACACAACACCAAATCTTAGCTTGTTATCTTTCACATTGTCTCTGGATATTTTGCTAACACGTGTGCATACAGATACAGGAAAAAACATTGTCCATTTTTTGCTTTTTTGCTTGGGGCTGAATATTTTATTTATTAACATCGACTGACTGTGTTGATAAAAAAACATATCTATTTTACAGAGGAAAGACGAAAATAGTTTAAATTATAAATCAACTGAGCAGGTGCTGCAACTATTAATTTAATGAAATAAAACTATTAATTAATGACACACCATCAGATAAGATAATGTCATGAGGTAGAATTTTTTTAAAGAAAACACAGACTCTCCTGCTGCACTTTTAATACTGATGGTGATCAGAATATCTAAAAACAGCTATTTTGTCCACTTACTGGTGTTTTTTTGTATCGGGTGGAGATTAGAATAATCTTGTGGTCTTGAAGCTTCTTCCTGGAAACATGCATCGCAGCATCTCACAGAGAGATAAGCACCAGCAGTGGTTATTTATCTTCATTACACGCTGAAGCTCATTTCGGTTTACGAGCTGCTGAGGAAACTTTTCACAGGGAAATATGATTGTGGTTCTCATTTCCTGTAAAACTTTCCTCTGACACTTTTTAAAGGATCACAGAAAGTGCTGAGGTGAAATAATGTACCGTACGTCAGGAGCTCTGGGAATGCTGAGTCCAAATGATGAGCGCTCCTTGTTTTTCATCTCAGCAATCATTACTGCCTGCCTGAAAGTTACTGGTTTCAATCCGAGTAATGAGGGGTGAAAATGTGATTGCCTTCAATTTTACGTTATTGTCTGGAATGTAAATGTTAGCTTTGACGAAACAGTTGTGACGGATTTTTGAGTACTTTCTATTTGTTTGGCGCTCTTGCTGCATTCAGCTCACTTTCTTTTTCGAAGAAAGGAAATGTCAATTCCAATTATTCACCGACGGAATGTCAGTTTTCTGGGAGACTTTTCAGTGGATTTTCACATTGAATCCAAGGGTTATTTAAGTATTTGCTAGGAAAGGTTCTGAGTGGGTTTTATGTTGTCATTGAGAAACATTTTCCAGCAAAACAAAACTGTTCAAAGGAATGTTGGGGATTTACACTGAGCAGCATGGGCAAGGGTTCTGAAACGACATAAAGCCCTGGAGTTTATAGCGCAGCAAACTAAATCCTGCTCATCTCCACTGGATCAAGGCAGGAACAAGCTGACAACAGTTATGACAAATAAATCAGTAACTGAGTTTATGGGAGGACACCTATAGTAAAACGGAGAAAAAAGGTAAATAAAATAAAATGTCTAAGAAAACTACTAGTATGATTTTTAGAATAATCTTCATTAACGTCACAATTAAAGTCTTACAGTTCCTTGAAGGAATGTATATCATCCCCACCGTTCATGTCAACGTTTTTGACTCCGCTCATCTTTTGTTGAATATGGGCAGAATTACAACCATTTTAGTCAAAGCTTGTAAATGGCATTATACACAATCACCTACAACAATGCAAGATCTCGTCAGATGCATTGCAGCTCGAAGTATACCCACACAGCAAACAGGTGTGGGCCAGGTGGCTGTAATATTGGTAAATAGCGGCAGGGTTCGACAAGATTTTTTTTTTTTACCTGCCCTGTCGGGCAGGCGACAAAAAATGTTACCTGCCCGACATGGAAGGTTACCTGCCCGAAACAAAAATGTAAAAAAATTTGATAAAATATAAGAAAAATGTGTACTGTATTTGTACTAAAACACATGAACATGGTTACACACAGAGTCACATAACATGAGATCTGATTTAGCAGATGCAAACATTGCAGACTCAGTCACTCGCTAAGTCAGTCAATTGTATTAT
>JARVGW010000322.1:25844001-25857670 GCA_031762495.1 Anablepsoides rubrolineatus
GATTAATGCAAAAAAGTAATCGATTAGTGTTTTCCTGACGATTAATTGCACACGATACGATTATGCCCAACCCTAATATTGACTGTAGTTCAGTATCTGTAAAACTGAATGAGTTATAAAGACTTTTGTGTTCTTTTACAGTAAGATGGCAGAGGTAGCCATGTTTGAATTGGACTGACTTGAAAAGTTATTCAGTTGCAGATGTACATCCAGTGATTACATTGAGCATTTCACTTAAATCCACATAGCAGTTCATTAAATATTCAGTTAGACTATGGCTCTAAATGTAAATGACGAAGTTTTAAAATTTGATTTTGAATGATGACCTAGCTCTCAGAGTGTCAGATTTGGGATGACTCCCAGCTTTTACCATACTAAATTTTACCTCTGTATTATTAAAATTGAGTTCTAACTATTTATCTGTGCAATAAATATGTCAGGAGGTTCTTATGTCCCTTGAAACCACCATCTATCACAACTTACTGTGCTATTTATGCTGGCCAGTAGTTTTCCATTGAACTCCACCATAGAATAGACGGCTCCTTTCACCTCTTTCTCAGCCACGGTTTGAAGCTTACCTACAAAATAAATAAAAAAATAATATCTTAGCCAGGGTTCAGTCAACATTCAAAGAGCTACACACGCTATGTTTAGTTAAATTAGCATCTACAAGATCCTTGTGAGAAAGAGAGAGCAAGAGCTGTAGAATAAATAGAAATAAAGATGGTACTGCATCAAGTATAAGGGTGAGAGTAAAATGAAGAGCTTGGAGTGGTGTAAATGAAATGCAAGCAATGCATTTTAAAAGGGACAGTGTGTTAAAGGAAAGGAGCCGAATCAGTAGTGTTGAGAGGGTGAACGTCTGATGAGAAGTGATAAGAAAATGATTAAGTGAGAGGAGGGAAACAAGAGGTTTGGCAGGACGACGTGTCCGTGCTTAAAATACAAGAGTGTGGGGCGAGGAGAAAATGAAACTGGGTGAAGGTGGAATGGAGCAAAACAAAAAAATTAGCTGGGTGAGAAAACAAACATGATAAGGTCAAGGAAGAAAACAGAAAGCACAGTTGGGGTAGAGTTTGAAGGAAATGGAGAAAGCTACTGACCGTCAGTGTAATGGAAGACAATGATTCGTCCCTGCTTGGGCTCTGCCTCTTCTGGGTACACCATGGCGGTGCCAACGATGAAATACACAGATGGGTCTTTACCCAGACGACATGACACAATGCTGAGGGCATACTCGCTGGGAAGGAACTGATGGGCATGAAGAACTGACAGAAACACAAAAATATTAGAAAAAAATATAGTGTAAAAGCAAACAAACATATCTCTATGATGCCATTTGGACTGAAAATGACTGTGTAGCAGACGATACAATCATTAGACAGGTAACACATTCATTAGTCAAAACATTTACAGAAATGATTCTGGCCATAATCCAGCAGCCCTTCTCAGAGGTGGTCTTGGATCCATGACACACTCATATAACAGTCTGTGTCCTTGGCTACATTGTAGGACCACCTGTCTTCACAAAACTAACATGAAACCAGAAAATGTGTGTGTACAGGCTACAGATCACACTGCACAGTATAAAATGGGTCCAAATAAAATCTTCAAACTGTTTATTGAAACAATTTATGTGACAGCCTGGCTTTTATTCTTGGTCTACATACAAAGTTGAAAACAAACATGAATATGGTTACCGCTTTTAATAGAGATCCTACATAGTTTTAATGTTCAAATTCTATAATTTTTCCAGACTAAAACAATTTAAAATTAATATTTATTTACTTTTTTTTAACCAGGCAAACCCCACTGATATCACAGATCTCTTATGCAAGAGAGGCCTGGGCCTGAAGGCAACCTAATGTATACGTTTTTGGTCTGTGGGAGGAAACCAGAGTTCCAGAACAAAGCCCAAGCAAGCATGAGGAGAACACGCAAACAACACATAGAAAGATTCTGGGTCTGAACTGGAGATCAAACCCAGGACCTTCTTGATGTGAGGCAACAGTGCTAACCACTGAGCTGCCCAAATATGCCACAATAATAATAATAAGTACATAATTTTCCCATAAACACTGATTGGTAAATAAAAAATAATAATAAATCCCAGTTGTGCAGAAGAATTAAAAAAAATGTTCCGTCAACTTCTCCTGTTTTGTGTGGAAAATGTAAGACTAAATATGAAACCACATAGCAGCAATCTCAGTAACAGGGCAGCCTTTTTTCAACACATGATCTAATCAGAATATTAATAGCTGGCAGCAGCATTATGATTATTTTATTAGACACAATGGACAATATCTTGTTATATCAATATTTTGATAGACCTAATGAAGCAAACTGTGTCCTACGGACAAATATATTATTTAGCAATCTCCATCACTCTGCTTAACCTTTTCCACCTATAGAGAAACTGGGTGATATTTTTAGGCTGCCTTTTTAATTAAGCTGAGCAGAAGTAGCAGTAACCCACTGTATCAGTATGAGATGTTATCCAATGGTGCATTAATGAAGCATTGTCAGCTGTGAACACAATGTGCTGAAACAGTCCCCTTATTTACATATTGTTAACATGAGGCTAACCCTAATTTATGTGGGTGTAGTAATGACTGGAATTTTACAAGTAAAGCTTGGCACACTAAAATCTGCATTGCAAAACCAAATGGAGCAAAAAAAAAAAAAAGCTACATTCATAAAGCGTCCCCCATGAAGATAACCTCCAGGATGCCAAACATGTTCAATCATTCATAGGGAGACACTGTGGGCGCTTTAGATTCTGGGAATTAACGACACATTCTCTAAAACATTGTTTAAAATTATTAGGGAGAGAAATAACTTAAAGGTTAAATAATAAAACAGTACATGAAATCCAATCAGGATGCAGATAAAACCCAATTTGGTTAATTACAATAATTCATTTCCAGATCAACAACTGTGCCAAGCTGAGACCATTTTACCACCAGAAGCTTTTTATGAAAGCTGCAAATCTCTGACTTCAAATGGAAATGAACATTTGAAGCCATCTCACCTTCAAAGGTGTGTTGATCCACGACTAGCAGACTGTGAACCTCCACCTCTTCACCAAAGGAGGTCTCGTGTGGAGAAGTGCTGCTGGGGAACAGCTTGCTGGAGCTCACGCTGCTGGAGAGAGCCTGTAAATTTATGAGATAGAACACAAAGAGAAAGAAGGACAAAGACCAACATAGTTCAGGGCAGAAAAAAAAATAGACAATTCAAATCTCTATTTCTGTATGAGCTGTGGGAACATCACAGCCGGCACCATCTGCAGCAGCAGATGTGCAGCATTTAAAATCAGGTAAACATCATTCTGGTCATCACATGCAGTAGGCTCAGCGGCAGTAAACATGAACACAAATAAAAGCGCACACGTGCCTCTTTGCTAAATCTATAGAGCCAAGCTGAATAGACAACACGTGCAGCGATTGTAAACCTGACAAAACAGCCTTTTTGAATTTCTCTCCAAGGGACCTGATTGCTTGTGCTGCTCGCTGTCGGTGACTAAAGCCTCACTGTCTTTACTGTCAAAAACTCAAAACAAGAGTTAATTAGCTTTCATGTAATTTGATTTAGCTCAAACAGAGGCTACATTTAGCTTAATTAGGCAAAAACGCTCGGAGATGTTACTGAGGCATAAAGTAATGGTCCTGTCTATATTTATTTATTGTGCACTGCTTGGAAATCTTGTTCCTGTAAATGAGCAGACACATGCAGATAGATTTTTCATTTTTCACTGTGGTCATGTCTTTGATGTAGTGTCATAAAAAAACAAAAAAACAAGGACATTTTTGCAGCATGTGGATAATTGCTGTGTCCCTCACAAGTAGGGGATAAGAGGATGTGTGCAGGTAGATTATCAGTCATTTTTTAAACTACATGTAGTAAACTGTAACTAAATATGTGCGATTTTTCAGCTTTTGCTGTGTAGTCCTCTAGTAGGGAAACAGATTATTTTGGGGACCAACACCTGTGGATGCTTCTGGAAGTTGCTGAAAATGATCTGGTCCCAGAGCATAAGTCAGTGGTATAATTAGTAAAATGGGCAGCTTCAAAGAGATGATTGTCTGGTCTTATTGATCATGCAAACACGCAACTAACATTGATGTCTACTTTCTATTTCTGCATTGAGGTTAACAAAAATAAAATGTTTTCCTCTTTTGAATTTATTGTGAAAAAATAAACTACTGTTGTTTTTTATATGCTTAGCTATGTGCAACATATTCTATTATTAGGACAGAGGGAGAAATGAAGATGATTTCTCTTCCATTACACTAGGGCTGAAACGATTCCTCGAATAATTCGAGTAATTTGATTATAAAAAATCCTCGAAGCAAATTTATCTGCCTCGAAGCTTCGTAAAAAATACATACTGTTATAAATCAGCACACTTTCATCTGCCCGGAATGTTATTTGTGTTACACACAATGCTACGATGTTAGCGCTTCCGCTAACAGTAACACTGTCGACGCGTCATACGTGTATGCTTGCTAAGTGCTATATTTAGCTTTAGAAGAAGACAAAGAGTGCTGAAACGAAGCGCCCAGAAAACAACAAACTATAAAAAGCATGGGAACATATAAAACTAAACAGAAAAGACGACAACGGGCAATATGTTTCACATCCTTGATGTTTCTGCAGTGGAACAAAACAGCTGATGCATGTACCAAACGAGTCCGGAGTAAACAACAGGTATCGTTCAGTTCCCTTTGTAAAATACAGTTACCTAAATCTGTGATAATCTGTCATGTTACACATGTACAAGGAGGAGGTATATTTTAGCCAACGTTATTTATGCTGACTAATCATGGTGACCTGACAGGGTTTTATTAAACAGTGTGAAAGTTGTATTATTAAAAACAAGACTTACTGTAAGTTTGTCAGATAAAAATAAAAGCACAGCAACAAGATTGACAGCTTGAGCTGAAACATGTTTATTTGTTGATATGCTTTTATCTTAATTTAAATGAGATACCTGGAGTAAATAATTCAAGTTTTAAAGTATTTATAAATTATTAAAAAATTTAATTATTTGCTGCTGCTTTTTATCATTTTAGCCTTCATTACTACTGTCATATTTGTTTGTAGCTAAGCAGTCAAGACTAAATCTTTTATTGCCTAAATGAGAACCCTGCACCAACCTAATAAACAGTCTTAAAAAATATGATTTTTTTTGTTACAATTAACAAGTGAACTCTACAAAACTCAATTGCAACACCCAAATGTTTATATTACCCCCCCCCCCTTCAAAAAAAACAAACAAAAAAAGTTTTCCAGTCCATAACAATAAATTTACAGCATTTAGATTTTTCTGTGATGGTTAAAATGATTCAAAGTGCTTTTAATTAATGTCTCCTCAAACCTCACATACATAACAAGTAGCTTAATGCATGAATTAATACAACTGGTGTAATTTTACTTTGATTGCAGCAGGATCATCAGCAAGTGTAGATTACCTCTTCACAATATTAAATAATTGTATTGCTCATAAAAAAAGCTTAATTACTGCAGAACATGAGAATTTTTTTATATCCGATTACTCGATTGTCAGAATAATCGATGGATTAATCGATTACTAAAATAATCGTTAGCTGCAGCCCTACATTACACAATACTTCAGTTATATACAAAAAAACTGAAAGCTTATGTTGCAGTACATAAAAATAAAAAAAAAATCTAAATTTACTCTCATTTATAATACCACCCCCCAGCTTTATAGATGGGTTTGAGGGTTATGTTTTTGCAATATACATGCATAAATATGGTAATTACAAAAATGATCAAGCCTAAGCAGTGAAATTTTAAAGAAATCAAGCCTTTTTGCAACAGTAAACTGGCATAAATTATTACAAGAAATCCAAAAAATGTGATGCACAACATAGCATTTGTTTTATGAAACATTCTCAAATAAAACTGTAAACTTTATGTTACTTTAATAGGTTGGGACAATGCTGTCTCTGGCACCAATTTGTCAGTAAAGGATAATCTTCCTCACAAAGTTAAATGCCATTTTAAAGCCATCATTTGCCGTTGCTGAACCTGCCCCACAAGCAAGAACTGTAACTGCTTAAAATTATGAGAATGACCTTTATTGTGAAATGCTGCCTAAATAATATTGTGGTACAGCATGGGTTTCAGCTTTGGTGTAGTAAAATTGAAATTCAAAGTGTTTTATTGATAAAACTAAAACAAACAAACAAATAAAAAAACCTGAGATTATATTTAAAATAAGTCTAGAGATTTTACTTCTGGCAGAGCTACTTGATGTCAATGAAAACATTTATCTTCCTGACAAGATTTCAGTTAATTTATTTTATTCAACATACTTGATTACATCAAAATAGGAGAAAAAAAATCCCAGGGGTGCTTATTATCCACGATACCTGAGTGCTGGCACTGGGTCGCACGGCAGAGGTGGTGCCGCTCACATCTTGAATCTCCACTCTGTTGGACAAAACCCCAAAACACTGCGAAACCTCCTGGTAACAGATCCGCCTGATCATTTGTCAAAGGGATGGTGGAGAGAAATGAATATGAAAAACAGGCAGATAATTAATGTGTTTATTTTAGGTTCAAATATAAGTCTGCTTGAATAGTGGACTGACTTTGGAGACTCATAGAGTGGAACTGTGCGGATGTGAAGTTTCTGAATTTCATCAATGGTTCCGATGGTCAGAGTGCTGTTGTTGGCCAGAGCCAGACTAAAGCAAAAAAATAAAAAAATGCAGAATTAATACTCAAACAAGACAGGAACATGCATCCTTGTCTGACAGGTAAAATAGAGGAATTGTACGTTTTTCTGCAGCCAGAGGAGAGTAATTTGACACAGCTGGGTGAGCTCAAAGGTTACAACAGAAAACAGTGAGGTGTTCAAATAAAGGGCTTGGAAACAAGCAGGAAGATTTCCATAAAGATACGATCCGAACAGAGAATGAAAAGTTTCACAACACACCTGTCGGGGTAGCCCTCAGAGTTGAGTGGGCACATGTAATTGACCTCCTTGAGGTTGACGTTAGAAAACACCAGCTTGTGGTTGGAGGAGTAGATGACCGTGGGTCGGTCGGAGCAGGCGAAAACGTTGGAAGTGGAGAGGGATCTGAAGGTCCTCAGCACGGTGGGCTGTGTGCCGAGGGTGACTTTCTTCCGCTCACTGAGGGCACCTGGGAAAGGGGGATAAGGTTGAGGCTCGTAATTAATTCTACTTTAAAAAGTGGATGAACCAGTTATTGCTTGGATCTGTGGAGTAATTTGCAATAATATTTGTCCTTGCGCGCTCAGTGAACCCCTGAGCATCGTATAAAAGAAAAAAAATAAGCGTTTTCCATGTGTCCTTGTCCAGATTTATTTTTTATTTTAGTGCAGCCAGCCATTATAATAGTTGTACGTTTCTCAAAAGGCTTGTTCTATTCGTGTCCTTGCATCCTGCTTCTTTAACAACCACTGAATAGATATGATCCTATGATCTGAATAAACCAAAGTAAATAAGTGCATTTATAGACACACTCGTATCCTCTTTGTGATGTCTGCTCTGGTTTTGCTCAGTTCGGGGCCAGTAGGTTTCAGGGGAAGTGATCTGATTATATACACATCCCTGTGTGTATTCTTAGAACATTATCCAAGTTCCTGCACAGAGTCTATCGTTTATACAGATTATAATAACTGTCTGCACATTACAACTGAAAAAAATAAAAAAGCAGCAACAATTTACAATTGTTTAAAATAGTTTTATCTATTTTTTAAAGGTGAGAAATTGTAGATTTTCTTTGAGTTAAATGCCTCAAAATGAATGTTTTAGAAGCTGATGGTTCGAAAAAACATGCAAGTGGGCGATGTCATTTTGGTCTTTAAGGAAAACTGTTTTGGTCATTAATCACAAATGACAATAAGATGCATCTTTAATGGAGTACTTTTTAACACCTGACTGCACTTCAATTTAGAGTCTCATAACTTGTTAATGTCCAGACGGGTGAGTGAAGATTGATGTAACCTAAGTTCTAATTACTCAACAAATACACCCACAAAAACAGACCTAAAAGGTAGATATTAAAATAATGAATCTAACGATTTATTCAAAATGATAATTAGGTATATTTAACCACCTCAATATAAATTCACAAGTTTTACAAACTGTTGTTAATTGTTTTATGAGTCTCCTAATCTACAATGAACTGAGGTGCAATCAGCTGGGTATGTTGACTGGATGATGTCATTTTGGTAACATCCCCCCACATCATTATCGGAAATGTGGGTTTGAAATTATTCAGCAGGCTGGCACCATCTATTAAAAAAATAATAATAAAGACAAAAAAATAATAATCTAATTGAGGGATATGAGGGTGATGCTGCAATCTGGATGAAAACTGAAGCCATTTTTGGAGGCTTTTGCATGGCTTCAGCTGGCACCGTTTTAAATGTCAAATCTGATTATTAAAATAAGTAAAGTGTGCCTAAGCTGCATGCATAGTCACACATGGAAAACTATTGTGGACATGAGCATATAAAGCAACCCTGCTAGCAGCAAACAGCACAGTTTATGAATAACTGCTAATTAGCATGAAGAACTAAATGTCTGCATTCATTTTTACATACAGGAGTGACCAACAAAACGAGACATATAGAATAACTAATTATTCATACGTTACTATTTGACCTTGTTTTTTTTTTATACAGTACGTTCAAAGCAACAACTATAAGACTTTTCCCCAAAAAACAAGTTATTTTACACTGAAAAAGCTCCTCTATGAAAAAGACATTTCATCTCTAACCAACACCAATAAAACAGGTACGTGTTTAGATCAAAACTGGATTTTTTCGGTCATGTTTGGAAGGTTGGCTTTATGGAGGCCTTAAAAGTTCTTTCGATAAAATCATGGCCTTCATTTTACACGAACAAGTTGGATGACAGCGGATCAATACCAGCTGGTGAATGAGTTTCTAAAGCCTGAAAAGATTCTCCGCTGTTACACCAAAGCAGCTCACTGGCAGTCACACAATTCTACATGAAACAAGGTTTTGCAAAATGTCAATGTGCCTCGCGCACGGAGGCACCAATCAGGCTGAAAGGTCTGAGCAGCTCGCGTCTAATGGGCGTAGTGATGGCGGTGGTGAGAGGGAACCTACCGCTCTGCAGGTCTAAACCGAAGTAGAAGAGCGCGCCATCTCCCAGGGCACACAGCAGGTAGTAGCTGCCTTCAAAGGTGGTCATTAGGATGGAGCGAGGGATGATTTCTGAGAACACACACACACACACACACAAATAGGTCATTTATTTTTCCTGTACTTTGAAGTTAACAGATTTCACAGCAACAGTGATAAAGCTTGCAAATATGACTCTTTTGGCTGACTGTAAACCTTTTGGATAAACATTTGTACACTGCAAGATACAAAAAAGTATCTTATTTTCAGTTCCAAAGCTTTTTGTTTCTCTAACTGCAGGCTTGTTCCATCAGTATGGTGTTCTACAGAAAGCAGAAGTGTTATATAAAAAAAAAAATCAAAGCTATTCTTTTTTCTTTACTGAATTCAAATCAGAAACATAATCAGTGGTGAAAAACGAACATATCTTAAGGCAAAAAGCTGCAGACGAAAAAAAATAGTCTGATTCAAGTGATAGAACTAAAATGTCAATACTTCGAATAGCTTATAAAGTTTTAATTTAAAGTTTTTCTGCTGAAGTTCTGCTCTCAAATTGGTGGATTTTCCTAAGAAAATGAGAACATACTTTTAAAACTTTAGGCATTAAACAGCTGTCTATCAAATGTGGTGGAAAAACTGACATTGTGGAAATATATAAGGAGATGTTCTTCATGAATAAATCCTTTAATTGGAAGAATAAATTCTACCCAAGTCAGATCACCTTGATGTGAACTTATTCCCCGCCTCTCCTCATGAATACTTGTTATAAGTGTTTAAAAGGTACATTAAAAGCATAGCAGCATAGCTGATGCTCAAGTGCTCATCAAGGTACATACAAAAAATATTAAGCACTTCATGCAAGAGGCCATTTACATAAATTAAATTAGACCACATGCCTTGGATTTATTTATTAAGCTTTTAAAAGATCTGGTTCCACCATCTGTACCTTCCACATGTGGCAATGTCTACCAGAGTGCAACTTGCTTTAAAATAACAAATAGCTGCATGAGCAGAACTACTGATAGGGAAAAAAAAGTTTAATGTGCAAAACACCAAAAATTAAATGTCCCAAATAGAACCAAGTTAATTTATAACTTTATGGACATTTAGGTTTTTAGCACGACTGAGCAGTTTTCCCTGTTTTAAAAGAATGGCCTGCTGGCTCTGGTTTCATGTTTACAAAGAAATATATACAAAAAAACTTTTAATTTCTAATTCTTAGCACAAGATCAAAATAACTGAACTAATTATGCTACTACATAATCAGCTGTGAACCACCCAACCACCCACTTCCAGGCGATCCCACCATTGCTTACATGTGCAACCCCTTCCAAGACATCATCTAGACTAGAGCAGTGGTGTCTAAAGTGGGTCCACAAGGGCCGACGTTGGCCACAGTCTATGTGATCATCCATTTATGCAAATCAGGTGTGTTTGAGCAGGGAAACCAAAAAACCTGCTGGATAGTTGCCTTTGTGGACAAAAGTTCAACACCTGGGCTCTAAGAGTTAGGTGTCCAACTATATCTACTTGCTGAACCTCACAAACAAGTTCTGGCTTTCTTTATGCCACTTAGGTGACATTGCACGCACCATATAACCATTTTGGTATGCCAAGAATCAACAGGGTCCGCCCTGCCTTTCACCTGCTGTACTAGCATCAGACCTCGACAGCTGTCCCCTCATATCGAGGTGGCTTTCTAGATTTTCTCCGCATCTAGGGCCAACCCAGCCTCAGGAGCCTATACTCGACCACCAGGCATTCAACAAAAAGCTTCCTTCCAGGCCTGGATCCATGATGCTGCCCTGGTTGCCTTTATCTGGAGCTGTCTGTCAGTCTATTGTGATCCTACTCTGTTAAAGTCTTTGAATAGCTTTTACTCTGATCCCTCCTGAGGCCAATTTGCCATGGGAAAACCTAACAGGCACTAACGCCCCAAACAACATATACCCCAGGATTATGGGTGTACTCAAACCACATTAAGGTCCATTCTGCAGAGGAGTTCATTTAATCAATACTTGACAATACCCCCGTTTATTGCCACAGAAAGATTATTTTTTAAGTTACAGCAATGACAGCTAATTTTAAAATATACAAGAAACCTGAAAGCAAAAATATAAAAAATCTATTATTTTGTTTCAGAAAATTTTTGGTTCAAAGTCGTTTAAATTGCAGATGTTTTTCAGCCTTTTTTTGTTGGTTTTGCACATATCTAGAAACACAAAGATGCTCAACAAGGCATCAAAATGCCAATTTTGCCCCATTTGATTTGATGTTTTCTCCTCCATGCCCAGCCTTCTCTTTAAGTCAGTACCAGCCCTCCATGTTTCTTGTCTGTGAATTTCAGCCTCTCACCTCCGCCCAGCATTTCTTTGTGCAGTGGGGTGAAGCAGGGCAGCTTGAGGACACGGGCGGAGATGTCAGTCCACAGTCCCACGGCGCAGAGCAGCGACTCGCCTCCCCCCTCCCCCAGAGGCGTGATGTCCAAGCAGGCAACCTCATGCTCCATCTCTGTGGTGCTGAGGAGAAAGAGTTGACAAAAACATCAGCCGACTTCCTTGCGAGCTCTGCAGAGCGTAAACTTCGAAACACACAGCAGACTAAAATAGCTCATGAGATAATTGTGTTAGTGACACAGAGCAGAAGTTCAAATTGATTTCTAATCTCATGAGTTATGCCAATTAATAAATGTTAAGACAGATGTTGAGTCAAGCAGTGAGGTCACACTACGAAGTTATTAGAGGGTTATTATTATCCCAAAAACTATAATGGGACTTTATTGTCATGATTTCCATAACAACTCCACTTTAATTGGAGAGAACATAAGTTCTTTGGCAAAGACGGTAGGTATAATTTTTTTAGCATACTTTTTATTTTAATTTGAATAGACACATTTTACAGTTGAGAGATACTTTGAAGTATGATTTGCTTCAAATTTTTATACTTTTATTTACTAAAAAGACTTATAGTTATTGCACTATAACTACAAAAAGAAGCTTTTCAGTTTTTTACACATCATTAATAAAACTAGGCGTGTAGCTTTTACATAATTTTATCACTTCCAGCTAAACAGGTACTTTACTGATGTTAACCAAAGATGATTTCATAGCTCTGATGAGGCATTTTACTCAGTTTCTTTCATTGTTTCATTATTTACAAACATTACAAAGACTGTGCTTGGAGCCCTTGTGGCCCTGTTACAAACTGTGTGTGTCTTCCTCTCAGAGAAAATAAACATCATTGTGCATTCTGTTACTGCAATAGGCACCCCAGACAACATAAAAGTAAATATTTATATTTGATCATAAAGGTGTACCCAGACTGGTACTGATGCAGCTTCAGGTTAAATACAGAGTGCCTGAGGGTCTTGTAGCGTGCCATCAGGCTGAGTAATCATACAGACTTATTATTCAAAATGCATCCAAATAAAGGTAAGACAATGCAGACCAATAACAAACATATAAAAACTATGACCCTCAGAGAGCAACTGGAATAAATGGTTTGACTTTTATTTTACAGCTGTTCTGTTGAGAAATTAGCATAGTTCATTTGTTAAATTCTTCATGGCTGTTGCGCTACATTAACTACATAATTACCTAACAAGAAGTTTCATTTTCAAAGAAATTTCTACTCTAAAAATATTAACATATTAAGCCAACTGAGTGGTTTTACCTGTGAGGTTTTTATACTTTAAAAACACAACTATGGGAATCAGGTCAGATATTTCTTTCAGTTCGAAAGTCTTATTAATGAGCAAGCTAACTTAGTCTGTAAAAGTCTGATCATTCCAGCAGAAAGTGTCCAATATTTCCTCCCAAACAGTATACTTTCAGTGTTTCCCCAACCATTATCCAAGAGAGAGAGGGGGGGGGGGCGCCAACAAGGCCCCCCCCCTCCAAGAATTTTTTTTTTTTGAAATATAGCCCTATTACGTCAAGTCGTTTCTATTTTACATGTAACCCCCCCCCCCCCCCCCCAAGACCAATTCCCTAGGGGAGACACTGACTTTTATAATTTAATTAAATTGTAGCCTAACTCACTTTCACATAGAGAGAAAGTTTAAATGTACAAATATCAGGAGATAATGGTTTTTAATGAATCAAGACTGACTAGGAAAATAATTTAATAATTCTAAATCTAGGAAAACAAGCTAAAAGCTAATCTTGGAAAACAGGAGCTAATGGCTAAACCTGACAGAACAGTAACTACAAGCTGAAAGAGGGAAAATAGTAACTAAAAACTAATCCTGGCAATATAGTAGCTAAAAGCTAAACCTGACACAACAGTAGATATATCAGTGGATAATAGCTGAAAATAATTGAAGCATACTAAAAGTACTAAGTTTTTGAAGAGTTATTTTATTACAAAAATGTAAAGCTAAATATTTCAAAAGCTAAAAAGTTACAAAAATCAAACATATCCTGAATGAGCTGAATAATAATAATAATAATAATAATAATAATAATAATAATAATAATAATAATAATTATAATTATTATTATTATTATTATTATTA
>JARVGW010000322.1:25866213-25880173 GCA_031762495.1 Anablepsoides rubrolineatus
GGTAGAGGAAAAATCTCTACCGTAGGCCAATTTTATACCGTTTCTACCGTATACCGCGTATACCGCGCAGCCCTACTCTGGCATGAAAGGCAGCAAGTTATGTGCATTCGTCTAATTTAAGTTTTGAAAGCCCTTCACATTTTCTCCTAATGTACAATGCACGTCATGAAGGAAAGAATATTACTGGTGAATAAAGTCAAAGTAAAGCTTCTCATTAAGAAACATGATAGGGGTTAAGATCCAACATCCTGAAGGTTAATAATTCTTGTATCTGTGCAGCCTGACTGGAGTGCACCAGAATGTTATTTATTCATTCAGTCACGCTGCAATAACAGGATTATTACCAGAGCTCACATAATCTCACCCTGTGCCACCTGCCACCCAACAGCTCCATCCTGATGGAAATAGTCATGATGAACCTGGCAACCCACTTAATTCCACTCAAGCATGTTGCCTCGTGTACTTGACTGCTCTCTCACGCACAGTCCAGCCTCCTGATAATCTTTTCACCTCGGTTTAGATTTGTGTTCAGGCTGGTTTTAACAACATTGTTTTATTAAGCTGAACATCTGTGACCATAATCTTGAGGCCTGACTTCGCACTGCTCTTTCTGAAAGGGGTCAGGTTCCATTTTGTCTTGCAGCTTGTGAATCAGTCTCCTAACAGTTTTGGAATTTGTCTTCATCAATTACCCAGGCAAATGCTCTACGGATTTGCAGCAAATGGCAAATTAAAACAACTGGGATTAGATTTAGTTTTGGACGTAAACAGAATAAAATGAGTTAGACAGCATGAATGTGTGCAAACAGTCATTGGCTGATAGTGTGCTGGTCTGTGCCCAGCCAAGTGGCTCAGCGCTCTTGTGGGCCAGTGCCTCTGGAATCACATTCAGTGCCCTGAAGCCTGGTGTCAAATCCTGCCAACAATATCTTCGCAGTTTGATTGTTTCATGTCCCACTGCTTCTGAGGTTCAATACAAAATAAGACAAATAATAACATTTTAAAATCCTCCTTTCAAACTATACCTCTGCAGTAATTTTTTAAAAACTTGTCGGGAGATAATCCTTCAGTATTATTCTGTATTTACATCTCAATTTAAAAATAGGTTGATGTACAAAATGTAGTTCAAAAATAAAATGCAATGATTTGTAAATCACATAAATTCATATTTTACTTAACATAGTAAATATATCAAATGTTTGAACAAAAAAAAAGTAAAAAGTATAAATGTTAACTATTATGGATGCAATAAAAGGCTACAAAAGAAATGGCAACTAATTAAGATAATTGGCAAGAGGTCAGTAAGAGGACTGGGTAAAAAAAATAAATCTGAAAACTGTGTCTAAAAATAGTAGAGCTATTTCAGAATGTTCCTCAATAGGGAACTGGAAGTGTTTTGAATATCCCATCTTCTACAGTTCATAACATTATCAGAAGATTTCAAGAATATGGAGAGAGATCTGTGTGCAAAGAACAAGGCTGAAAGTCAGTTAAAGATGGACTTTATTCATAACAGGACTGATTTTGTAATGAACATCACTGCATGGGCTCAGGAACACTTCCACAAAACATAGCCTGTGAACACAGTGCTATCCACAAATACTAGTTAAAGCTCTATAATGCAAAGTAGAAGTCGTACCTACAAATGCAGGGGTCTTTTCTTGTCAAAACTCAGTTAAAATGGACTGAGACAAAGGGGAAATTTGTTTTGTAGATGGATAAATCAAACCTAAATTTATTCTTGGACACATTTTCCTCCATACTAAAGAAGACGGGGACTATCCAGCGTGTTGTATAATAACCAGGGGTAAACAAAAGGATATTTTTCAGGTTGTCCAGCGGATAACCTGTTGACAAAACCTTGTTGTCAAAAAAATCTCAAGAAATTTTTAATTTAATAAGTAGGCTATATTGTTTAGTATATAATGTTTACTATATATACAAATGTTCTCAGTCAGCAGGTTGACAGTTTTAGGAGCTGCTTGAGTAAAACTTCCTAGTTCTCCTCTCCTCCTCATCCTCTTCTTTGAAATAGAGAGCAAAAATATTGCTACTAAAAACTTTTCTACACCTAAACGTTACCCAACATCCGAAAGCTTTCTGCTTACAGGTCAAACATTTTCATTTAAATAGGAGTATACTGTGTATATGACCTTATTAAAGTTACAGTTTAGTTTCTAGGACTGAAGACTTTCTGAGGAAAGAGGTTTTTAAACAGCTCTTCTACATTTTAGTGTTTTCAACTGAGGAACTTTGATATATTTATTTAAAAAAAAAAAAATCACAGCACAGGAAGTTCTCTGCACAGAAAAAATATATATTTATTTTAACTGTATTTTTTTTTTTACCAAACTGACAAGTTTCTCCACTAAAATTATTGTGTCATTTAAAGCCACTGAAACACCTGCTTAAATTTACAAGATATTTATGATTAACTACAAGCACCTGAAGCTGATTCAGAGAACTCTGTGATTTTAGAAGAAAATCCAAATCAAACGTAGACATGTCATTGTTAGAAGATGCCCCCTGCTCTGTTCTGATTGGGTAAAACTTTGACTGTGGTTCTCTTTATTGGGTGAAAGAACTGTCAGTTACAGTAGACGGCTTTAACAAGTTTTTTTCTCCTGTTCATTTTTACAATGACAAACACCCGCAGCAGAAAACTTTAATCTAGGTCCTTTTTTCTTGGTTGTCCACTGGACAACTGGGAGGCGGGATTTGGTTGTCCAAAACGAAAATAGATTGTCTCGGACAACCTAAACAATGGTTATGATGACCCCTGATAACTGCTGCCATTTAGATTTAGTCTTTTTCAGGGAAGGCCTTGCATATTTCAGCAAAGCAATGCTACACCAAAACCTGCATCCATTACAACAGCATGGCTATTATAGCAGAAGAAGCAGGAGTGTTGAACTTGAATGCCTGCAGTCCGAACATCTCACGAAAAACATCATGAACAAAAAGTTTGGCAAAAAAGATCCAGGACTGCTGAGCAATAAAAAACTACATCAGATGAGCCAACATCCATACAAAATCTCAAACAACTGATCTCCTCAGTTCCCATTTGATTACAGGCTCCTGTTAAATAAAAAGGGATGCAAACATGTCCTTGTCCCAAATTGTTTGAGATGTGTTGCTTTAGTCTAATTGTAAATCACCCTATGTTTTCTAAAAATTGCACAATATTTTAGTTTAAACATTAGACATGTTTACAGTTTCATTGCAAGAAAAAATGAATTCATACGATTTTCAAATCCTAGCATTCTGATTTAATTTAGCAGAACATCTCAATATTTAGAGTTGGGGTTGCAATATAAATATTATGCTATGCATTTGATATTTCAATAAAAAAAAACACCAGTAGGAAAAACACAAAAATATGTCAGCCTTTTAAATGTGACATTCAAATGCTATACAGTTTGTATTGCATTAATTCCACATTACAAACTGTTTGACATTTGCTGTAGGTAAACAAAATTAACCACACAGCAGTGCTGGGGATGATGGATTGTTAGAATACACGCAGACGACTGAAGAGAGGTATTTAAAGTTCCAGAGGCCGTAGAAATATTCAGACGAAATTACCTGAACAGCAGACTGCTTTTTTGCAAAAATAACATGAAAATCAATTCAAATTAGTGTCTTACAGCTGCGATTTGAGATCAGAAATCAATGTGATTCAAGTCAATCAATGCTACATGCAGCATCAGGTGCACTTCATGTCTAGTGCAGAGGAGTCACTAGCAAGATTAAAGGCTGCATGAAAGAAGTACACACAAACTATATTTTGAAAATCACATGATATCTTATTTAAAATGTAGTGCATGAGACTTTAGACGAACAGATATAAAAACCCAACATAGGCAGGAGCTGCTAAATGCCAAGATATACTTATATTAAATACTGTGTATTTTTATACATTAGTGTTTACCTGGCCCTGGCCCTGCCTTTCCAGATCCACCACACACATGTCCACTATAGGCCCCAGATTGGTGAAGGTCTCCATTACTGTTACGTATGAGCCCTGCTCGTTACTGTCCACATTGAGCTGCAAAGAAATAAAGGTTTTCTTTACAAAGTCATTGACAGTGTAAACTGGACAGCATATGAATGTGTTATTTTTGTACAAAATTAGTCATATTAAATGTCCAGCAACACATAATTTCAAAAGGTCAGCTCTTAAAAAAAACAACAGTTAATCAAGCATTTGCAAATGTGTAAAAACAGAAAAAAGTTACACAATTATTCAGTGTTAATCTTGATTTAGTCCATTTTGCCACTAAATTAAGTTCTTGTTTTCAAAGTCACAGGTTTTAAAATGAATTCGGTACATTGAGTCAAACGGTGCTCACTTTTCTGCTTACCTTTACAAGCTGGGAGTCTCCCAGTCTGGAGCCCACAAACACCACACCGTTGTCCAAGTAGGTCAAGCACTCAGCAATAGATGTCTGTCAAGGATAAAAACTATAACTTTCATGCATCTTTAACCAGTATTTGTAAATGACAACGTTTTCAAGCTTCTTAAGTGATACCATGTTCTAATATTTATTTTATTTATTAACCTTTATTTACTCAGGCCCTTTGCAGCATTTCCTATCCCATCCCATCCCATATACTTTAATAAATACTAGTAATATTTCTGCTGCCGATCATTCTGTGTTAAAAAAAACAGATTTATGTCATATGTTGAAGAAAAACACACCTTCACTTAACGAGCAGGGAGTGTTCACATTACTTTTTAATTTGAAACACTATTTATAGATGGCAGAATATTTTTTAATGGTGACATAATAGGTTTCTCAACTAAATTCCTCATAAATGAGAATTTATTTAAATCATCTTTTTTAAGTCCAGTTTCCAGACAGATAGCAGGTCAACAATGTTCAGCTGCACTGAAGTCTCTTCAATAATATATTGTGCTTTTATTAAATATTAGAGCAAAATTAAAACCTAACTTTTCTGTTTTAAACCTTAAGTAAAATCCCAAACAAGAACTACTTTTCTCATACATAGCTATGTTTTAGACTCATTTATAATATATAATTACTTCTAAACAATTAATACTGACTCCTGTCTGCAATGTCAATCGAAAGCTGCTTATGTCTGCACGAGCTAGTCTAGACAGTTATGAATGTTTTTAAAAGCAATCCATCCACGGCTGAGCACTCAGTCTACTTGAATTGCTTCTAGCTGCAGCATCACTCAGAAGTAGAAAAAAGGCTTTTCACCTCTCTAAGCTTGACGGAAAGTCATTATAAGAAAGGTGCTAGAAACTAAATACTGTCAGTCTTGTACATAAGACTGAGCTTCAAGCACAATATTAAATACAGTCATTGTCTAAATCCACTTTTAAGAGATAAGCATCAACTTGGCAGTGATGCAACAGAGAGCTGGGATCTTTTTTCCCCACACTCATCTGTACAAGCAAACAGACCCATTAGCTGTTCTTAGGGCCATAAACCATTAAAAAGTCAATTGCAACACAAAGGGGTACTGAGGTAACGAGGAGAAAAGGCAGAAGAGGAAAATCAACAAGCTAGAAAATGGATGGTCAGGACAGGTAGTGAAAAGCAGATGGGAGAAGTGCCAGAGGACAGTCGGGAGGATAAACAGAGCCAAGACAGACAGAGATGAAGCAGCAGAAGGACAAAGATAAATGAGCACCTCTCCGAGCAGCTCCACATGCAGGTCTTTGAGTGTCACCGTGCCGTCCATTAGCTCCTCTTTCTCCAGCAGCAGCATGAACAGGCGGCCCTCCATGTCACCCAGCAGGTAGCGTGAACCGTTGGGGTCTACGCGGTTGTGGCAGACAATTGTACTTTGCTGCAATTACAAGTAGAAAAGATAGCAAATATACAAATGAACACCAACAGGTTGCAGAAGCTCAGTGAGTTGAAACAGCACCACACATTTAAACAAAAAAGATGAAAACTGTGGACACAAACAAAACAAAATTGATTTTCACACAACTTCAAACAATTTTCTCAGGTTCATTCAATCTTTTTAAATGTTAAATTCCCTGAACTTATACAGTACTTTTATCAAGTCCAAGGACTGGAAAGTGCTTTACACTAAAGTCATTCACCCAAGACTTTGTAAAGCCTAAAAAAGAAGGAATGCAAAGTTTTTTTTTTCACATAGAGCAAGACAATTTAAACTGCCACCTGCAGACATTATCTATCTATCCTAAAGGTTGACTGCAGTTTAAATGTTATTAAAAACCACAGAGATAAAGGTCTTTCCATCTATCATTGCTCACCACCAAAGCTCAAAGGGTAATATTGTTTGAGTGTGTGTGCATGTGTACGTTTGTTTTTTAGCATTAATAGCAAACTATCTCATAAATTAGTAGACAAATTTTAATGCAACACTCAAAAGTAATCACTGGAGATACATCCACAATTGATGCTTATTAGAATCAATCCAATTCAAGATGGCCATCACAGTTAATTGACTTTAATTTTAACTTTTTTAATTTGACACAAAAATGGCCATAACTCAGTCAATTTTACAAATGCAACTTAAAATCTGGTGAAGTAGTAGCTGAGTTATTCTAAGCATGTACTCTGAGAGCTGTCAAATCATGCAAAATCTCACAATATTGCATGAAATAGTGATTAATATTTAGGGGCATCCCAGTACCAGTTTTTCCTCAAACCAAGTACTAGTACAAGTACTTCAGTTTGGGTACTCACGATGCCGAATACAGATCCTGAGTACTTACTGTGTTAGAACCTAAAGTTTGTCAACATTTATGTTTTTCAGTTGTGGGACAAATCCAGAGTACCTGGAGCAAGTCTTTGTGGGCACAGTAAAGGAGGACACCAGAGGCTGCTCACTGCCCTGGCACACTGCTAACACAAGCACCAAGCTGCTTTGGCTGCTGAGATGCACGAGTGATTTCTGTTTGTACTTCAGGCATTTTTTAACATCTGTTATATGAAGAGTAACCATGCCAACGGGAGAGCTGTTTACATGCAGGAGAGGCTTTCCAAGGACCAACTAACACCTGGAATAAAGGGCTGTCATCACCAAGGATGATGATGAGTGAGAAAAGGTGGTTGTGAAAATTGTTTAGATGTGAGTGGCTGACAGAATCTACGTGACAATGAGAGAGGGGAAAAAATACTGCTAGAATAAATTTTATTTTAAAAATGACAGTCAATCAAAACAAAGGCAGTTTTACTTCTATGGTAGTAAAAGTGACAGATTAAAATCTGTCTTTTTTTAAGGTTTCTATTATCATTCATCTTTTTTATAAAAGACCTAGAATTCTATGTAGAAAGGGACATTGCTCACCATCTTTCATGCCAGAGACTCAAACTGAGATTATTTTATGTTGTGAAATGAAGGGAGTTGTAGCAGTTGTAGCCAGAAGTCAGGCTCAAAGGTATGTGTTGTAAATGACCCAGTAAAAAAAAAAAAAAACACATACAATTTTGGCTCAATATCTCTAAAATTGACTGAGTTGTGGGCAATTATGTGTTGACTAATTTCAGTTAGCTGTAGCTCCTGTCTTAAAAAGGATTGATTTCAATAGTACACTATATTGCCAGAAGTATTCGCTCACCAGCCTTCACTCACATATTTAAGTTACCTCCCATTCCTAATCTATAGGGTTCAATATGACGTTGGTCCACCCTTTGCAGCTAGAACAGCTTCAACTCTTCTGAAGGCTGTCCACAAGGTTTAGGAGTGTTTATGGAGATTTTTGACCATTCTTCCAGAAGCACATTTGTGAGGTCACATACTGATATTGGACAGAAGGCCTGACTCTTGGCCTCCGCTCTAATTCATCCCAAAGGTTTTCTATCGAGTTAAGGTCAGGACTCTGCAGGCCAGTCAAGTTCATCCACACCAGACTCTGCCATCCATGTCTTTATGGACCTGGCATTACACACTGGTGCACAATCATTTCGAAGGGTGAGCAAATGCTTTTGGCAATATAGTGTATATAGATTGTAGAGGTGCATTTACAAATAAAAATAGGTTTAGTGGTTTAAGAGATATTTCACTAAAAGATGAATGTGATTGATTTACTAGTTAAATGCTAAATTTAAACAAGAATCTTGCACAATCTGTTATAGCTAAGATGAGAGGACCAATGCCAGTTACACCAAATTATTGGTCCATATCTGTAAAATAGACCAAGTTAAAGCAGTTTTTGTGTTTTCAAAGGTAAGTTGTGGATTTAATTAACTCTAAAAGTAAGTTGTAGATGTACATCCAATTTTTACTTTTTGGAGGTTTCAACCAGTGAGTTAAGTGTATTTTTGGTACAGAAAGTTGAATAGCCCCAGTCTAAAGGTTTGTTAATTTGTTTTTCACGATCAACACAACAACCTCAGTTGATGCAGACATATAAGAATAAATAGACTAAACCTTAAAATGAGTGGTAGATAATCCAAACTCCTTGTTTTTCAATATTATAAAACCACATCTTTGAGGCTTTCCTTTTTTTACTCTGCAACTTACCACAACAGCAAGTCAACAAAATCAGTTTTGGGTCCTGGATACAGATGGAGAGAGCAGCATGTTTTTGGCTTTGTTATATCAACTGTTATTGCTCAGCAGAGTGAATAACAGCCATGATATCATTATAGTTAATGCATTTGTTACTGTGCTTGGCATAGACACCTGCTGAGACACAGCAGAATAGGTGATTTTTAAGGCCATAAATTAACTGACTGGTGCTCTCTGGAGGACACACTTTGTAATTACACCACTGTATAGATAAACTAAAACACATTTTTACTGTTTCTGTACAGCAATACCTTATGACTAATTACTGAGAGACAAACGTGACACTGATGCATCTGCTGATACGTCAGCAATGTGCTTAAATCTGCCAGCCATATTTATGACTGACTGATGTCTGGGCTTTATTTATGCTTATGTAACACCACAGTCTTATTGTACAAATCCTACATATTGCATCAACTTCTCATTTAGTTTTGGATATGCTTCTGAGAAACTTGCTAAGTTGCTTTAAATAAATAAAGCAAAGGAAATAACCTCTGTTGCAAACTGCCATTGAGAGGGTTTTAATAAATATGATATTGTTATAATTCATCTTCCAACTAGTTTCTTTGGAAACAGCAGCCCTGTGGAAAGACCTGAGCACTTTAGAAGTCATAAGCTGTCCCACTAGTGAGAGAGCAGTAGACAATATTCAAACAGTTTTTATTATCTTAAGACTCATTTTTTTCTCTCTTTTCCTTCAAGTTAAAATATTGTTATTGGTCATTTTAACCCCCAAGTCAGTTTCTCACTTGACTAAACATTTACTAAACTAGTTTACCAATACTTTCTGAGAAAGGTTTTTTTATTGTTATTTTTTTCTCCTACACACCCCTTGATCAAAATTTTAAGACCAGTTGAAAAATGGCAAGAATTCATATTTTGTGCTGCTGGATCTTAAGAAGGTTCTAAGTGGAGCTTCGAAATACAAAAAGAAGAAATGGGAGTGAGATATATATATAAAAAAAAACAACAGAGTAAATTTTGTCGCAAACAACCATTAAGCTGAAATAGGCCGTTCATCAGCTGATCAAACATTTAAGACCTCAGTGTTTAAAAGCCCAAATCTTTGCAAAAATGTAGATTCTGTGTCATTTTCTGTCTAGTATCCACATTGTCATAAACACCTGATGGCAAAGGCAAAAAAACTCTTTTTGAACGCGGTCTGATTGTTGAGCTGCGTAAGCGAGGCCTCTCACAGCGTGCCATTGCTGCTGAAGTAATTTTAAAGTTCTTCAAAGATCCTGAGGGATAAGGCCCTGTCACACTTTAACATTTTTAGACAACTTGTACCAACTTACAAAACTTCTTGTTTTGTTTAAATTACTAATAAAAGTTATATAATGTATCAATGTGTTAGCATTACAGTATGTACATGTCTAAAAGAGGCTTCCAGTTATTTTTCTTAATTCCATCTTCAACGTAGATGTCTTTGAAATTTTCATAAGGTGTGCTTCGTGATAGGAAGCTCGGTTCGGAGACACCGCCCTGAGGCGTTTCTGGTAGCAAAAGGCGTTACGAGTACCAACCTGTCGTTTTACTACTCAGCTTGGGAGTTTAAACATGCTGCAGGAATACTCAAACATGCATGAATCAAGCAAAGTAAGACTCTGGGCATGTTTTTGATGAGAGGATAACATTATAACATGGTATAAAGCTCCAAAAAGTTGATTTTACATGATATAGCCCCTTTAAAGGCTCCATTTCTTCTTGCGATCAAACAGTGAAAATTTTGAATTCTAGTTATTTTCAACTGGTCTTAAAATGTTTATCAGGAGTGTATTTTCATAGTACCAAAACCTTCCAAAAATTCCTCAAAAATGCAAATAATTTCATATCAATCAACAGGAAGAAGACAGCTATGTTCCTTAAAAACTTTCATACAAGTTTAAAAGACTGTTCCCAGCAAAATAATTGCTTTGTAAAGTTTAGTTTTTACTTTGGTGTTTAATATATACATACATACACACACACACACACACACACACACACAGACTGCTCAAAACAATAAAGGGAACCCTTAAACAACACAATATAACTCCAAGTAAATAAAACTTCTGTGAAATCAAACAATCCACTTAGGAAGCAACACTTACTGACAATCAATTTCACATGCTGTTGTGTAAATGGAATAGACAACAGGTGGAAATATATATAACTCTGCTGAAAGTGTAGTTTCAGTGAAAAGTTTCAGTAAAAAAACAAAGATTACAGCAGGCACAAAAAGTTACACACCTCACTGAGAATTAAAGTTTTACCAATCAAATTTACTCCCCATCCTGTGCCAACATGTCTATAGAGGAAGCCTAGGCAGCACTTGATGAAGTTGTAACATAGATCTGACAGTTGGCCGATCCTGGAGGCTGTTTAAAGCTTTTAAAGATAGAAAACAATCAGCGGGATGTAAATATGAGCTGCTCGTGAAACAACAGATGGCTTAGTAGGATCTGAAGTCATCCCAGTGCTACATTTGTTTTGTGTGTGCATATGTTAAGATCATTTTAGTAAAGAATACTTTGAAGTGTTATTTACAAAGAATGAATTAAAAGCAATAAAGAGAAACTAAAAAGTAATGCACATATGTTCAAATGATAGGGGTGGAGTACACCTATACCAGTACCAGGCCTGTGCTGCGGAGAGCTGGAAGTCTTAAAGATGTAAGTGAAAGTTAAAGAACCTGTTCTTTGCCTTATGTTGCTGCATTACATCACTGACATAGAAGATTGTCAGATCTGAAAAATCTATTTTGTTCATGTTGATCTGTGCTGTCACTTTAAAAGTCAGCAGTCATTGTTGTGAGACGCTGTTGTACCTTTGCTTTATTAGAGACTTGTTGCAGCTGTAGTTGAAAGCTGCAGTGTCTTTTCACATCTATTTTTGCTTAACCTAAACAATCTATGAGTGAATAGCTGCACTTCAAAAATGACTAGCTTAAACAATGACATTGAAATTTATGCACAAAACAGTTGTTTCAAAAACAAGCATGATCCTCATTAGTTTTTCTATGGCATTTTCAATATAA
Organism: Anablepsoides rubrolineatus; assembly: GCA_031762495.1. NCBI lineage: Eukaryota > Metazoa > Chordata > Actinopteri > Cyprinodontiformes > Rivulidae > Anablepsoides > Anablepsoides rubrolineatus. The sequence goes on from JARVGW010000322.1 coordinate 25,877,756, forward strand.
AGTTAGCATCTATGCTAGTTGTTGGTCTTAACAGGGTTTTTGGCATGTCTTATTGTGCACTCTTTGCTATGCAAAAACAAATAAATCAAAGATTATTTATGCCAAATAATCCCAGTCATTTCAATTTGTGAATTTGTTTTGCTGTCTGTATTAAGAACATAAGCAAACCCAGTTGCATCCTAGTGTGTATTTACAAACCTGATAATTGCAGGTGATCAAACTGCATTAAAAATTGTTTCATTGCAGCCCTCTGAATCATAATGAAGTTGAATCAAGAGGTGCTTACAATTAATCTGAAATATGTAGTTGCAAAGTTGCAATGACAATAAAGAGTATTCAAGAAACTCAAAAGGTAAAAGTAAACCAGTAACTTCTAAGATTACTTCCTACAAAGTCACTGACAAGAGGTCAGGTCATTGAATTTTCTGGTAGCTGCAGAAAGAAATCATGTTTTTTGCCTTTTAACGTCAGACGATTGAAGTCATCAAAAGTTTGGTACTGCATGAATGAACCTTGAAGAGGCACAAATTCCTTACCTCTTACTCCGACTGATAAGTTACTCAGCAAACCCAAAGGCTCAAACACAAAGACATGAGAAGAAAAAGAGCTGCCTGAATCTAAATTAGAAGCTTCTACATGAGAAGAATCTAAATGTTCTTCCTAAAATTTATGAAACCCTGGAACTGCAGAGCACAAAAAGAACATCCTCTAATTATAGGAGCAAGCGGCTGTTGAAGAGCTCCTTTGGGCAATGGGGATGTGTACCAAGTGCTTCAGACTGCAAGTTAATCTTCAGAACACTAAAAGCGCTACGGGAAGCTTTAGTTATTATCGGTAATAAAGCTGCCTCTAGATAAAACTCAACATCTATTTTAAAAGTCAGAACCAGGGAACACATTCACTGGAGTTTCATCAATAGGTAACAATGTTCAAACACAACCGACAGCCTCACAGTCTCAGAGTCATAATTTTATACCAACACCTAGTTTAAATGTTTATCAGTTGTTGATACGAGTGCACCGACTGCAGTTTTCTGGCTGATCACTGATCTTTGAAAAGCCTGACCTGACTATTCTCATTTTGGCCAATACAAATTTTTTTAAATAACTGACTCTGTCAGATTTTATAAGGTCACAATATACCTGTTCCAATCTTATTTTATTGAAAACCATTAACAATACCCTTGAAACAATACAACCCTCTCTAACAACAGAGCAAAAGGGACAGTGGCTGATTTTCAGACCTTTGCGGAGGTAGATAAGCTTCTCGTGAAAGTATCAGCAGATCTCCAGTCACCCAAAATTAAGGAAAGTCAGGCTGATCAATTGGCCAATTTATCAGCGCACCCTTAGTTGTTGATCCAGTGATTATCTGCGTAGAGTTTCATTATTCACTAAAATCCATCCAAGGGATCTTGAGATTTTTTGGATTTAAACACATACACACAGGCACAAGCAAAAACATTAACACCATTTCATTCAGTGGTGGGCAGTCTTTCTCTGGCTATTATCCAAGGGGGGTGCCCCCAACACCCCAACATAGATTTTTTTTAAATCAGAGAACTCTATCAGTCTGGCAAAAAAATGTTATTTTAAATTATTTTGTTCTGTACAAAAGACTACATATGCTGTTGAAAAGATATCATTCTTTGGAATATAACAAAGTTATATAGAAGGTAAAAATCACAGTTTTAGTGTCAACCTTTGGGGGTAATAACACTATGATCATATTTTGACCAGTGAACATTCACATTATGAGCGTTGTCATGTTTGAAAATGTTAATTTATGGACTTTATTGTTGCTATAAGTACTCAAACATTAAAACTGAACGACTGGTAATAACCCAGGCCAACTAGATTAACAAAATTTACAGTCAGTGTAAAAACAGTCATTTATTTGTTTATATTTTACATTAGAGTTACATTAATTAAAAATGTGACCATCCATCTAATAAAAAATGAAAGAATAATTCAATAAATATCTGATTTTGTTATACAAAGCTCTAGAAATCAAAAAGAAAGAAATAAGAGACTTCTTCAGTCTGAGGAGTTTCAGGTGAAGTCAGCCTTAGGCTGAGTTCTTAATAGTACTTATTTTTTTCTTTTTGATTTTTTTTTTTCTACCTGGATTACTGAGATGCATCAGGACAGGCTCTAGAAATGTTAATTTAGAAGCCATGAAGAAGAATAATGCTGTGTGAAGAAAAACAGCACACTTTGTAAAAATCATCAAAGGTATAAAACTTTTTTTAACTTTGTATTTTATTCTTCAAATGGGCGATATGAGGAAAATCTTATATGCCAATATTTTTTGGCTATATCGCGATACACGATATATATCCCGATAACTCCAAAATCAATGAAAAGATGATTAAATATTGATCCAAATAATTTGAATACTGGATTTAAACAAATTTAA
>JARVGW010000322.1:25946256-25957028 GCA_031762495.1 Anablepsoides rubrolineatus
CCTAATTTTGTTTAAACAATTATTGCACACTTTCTGTAAATCATATAAACTTCATTTCACTTCTCAAATATCACTGTTTGTCCCCTGTATGATATATGTAACTGATTTTTTTTTATCCAAACAATCAATGCTTTATAAAGGTAAATCAGGAAAATTAACAAGGCTGCCCAAACCTTCGCACCACACTGTATATACGTGCAGACACTCGCTGATAATCATTTTTTTAAGTGCATTTGATTGCCTGCCTTTGGTTCTCTTATTTTAGAAGCATCAAGTTTCCACATTTTCTTTGGATTCTGTTTTATTCTTTTGTAAAACATTACCTTCAAATACAAATTCCGGTAAAACTGTGAACTCCTAAATTTGTGTCAGCATCATTGAAAACAGGCTTGTGTTAATTAAAATAAAAACATGTTTTAAGCCTCTGATGTGAAAAGCTGAGCATCTATATGTACAGATATGTGTTTTTAGAAACACTGTAGTGAAGGCAGTGTCATAATGTTGACGTTTTCCCAAACTGTCAACACATAAAAACTGAACACCCTCCCACCCTTTTACCTCTATCACTCTCCTTATCTTTTGTCCCCTCCCTTTTGCTGTTTTCTATTCCTCTTTTCATCGTTCATTCCCTTGATATCTCCTTCATGCTTTGATTTACAGTGGTTTCCCAGCTGGCTTGTTGCCATAGAAACTAGCCCCACAGACCTCCTGCTCTTCTAGTGAGCGGTTTCTGCCACCGGTTTAAAGAATGCATTTTCGTTTGCCCTGTCTTCAGTGTCATTTGATCTGCCATCCATGATATGTGTCGACTCCAAAGAGCTTTCATTTTCTGCGGTGTAAATGTGCTATATTAAGAAAACTCAACAGTTGCAACTAATTCATCGCTTGTGGGGATGCGCCGTGCTTGCCTCTGATTTTTATTGGGATTGTAGTGAGTTGCTGCTGCATATTGAACGTGTGTGTGTGTGTGTGTGTGTTCAGCTAAATGAGGAGCTGAAGCAGAATCTGAAGAACACCATGGTCAAGAAGTATAGAGAAGAGAAAGAAAATGAACATATCACCAGGGCTGTAGACAAGCTGCAGCAAGAGGTAAGTGGAAAAGATAAATGAATTTCTACAGGGTAAGAGTTGGTCTTATCAAAATCTTTGCTTGTGGTTGTTGCAGTATTTCATACACCTCTGCTAATTAGGCAATCTGGGAGTTTATTATTTAATTTTCCTCAGTTGTATACCTCCTTATGTGAAATGTAACCTTGGCTTGAGTCATAAATAAGTTTTTTTTTTTTCCTCTCGAGAGGTTTCCAGTGCTGGACCAGGACTGGTTCTGGTTTGGCTTTCCACATCCAGAGAGCCACGTCACTGCATCACATTAAACGCCTTTTCCTGTAAATGACTGATGCTCTGATGTGTTCTGAGTTTCTGCAGAGACACTTTATCTCCAAAAATCACAGAGTTTGGGTCATATTTTTGTGATAACAGATGCCTTTTTAGTTCATAAACACTGTTTTAAACAACAGGCCATGTTTGGGAACCCTTATCCAACCAGCATTTTGTTATCATAAACTCTGCTGAAGTTGAGGATCGCTAACAGGATAGATAAACACAACGTGGTTGGTATTAGAAGAACTGAAAAAGTTGTTCAGCTGAAAGAAGCTCTGTGCGGTGCTCTGACCTGCTGTCCAATGCTGCGTTACAGCTGATTTTAAAATGACTCACAGAAACCGCACGTGAAGAAAAGAGTAAAAGTAAAACTAACTTAAAAATTTCAAACATAAAGCTCACATTTGAATTAGTTGTTGGTCTCCAGGAGCTTGCCTCCAGCTCCTGACAAAAGCAGTTCTTTGCTCTGGTCCAGCAAAGAGTTGGAGCTGAGTTAGCTGCAGTTTTTCAGTGCTAGAGTCAGAGCTGTAGTTTTTTTTTTTTTACGTTTTCTGGCTTTTAACAGCAGAAAACAAAATCTGAGCTGCAGATGGAACTGCCAGTATGTCATTTTTACCCTGTCTTTCAATCTTAGAGATGTAAACATATATCCTCGTTTTTTATTGAAACTTTATTTTGTGTAGTACATGCTAAAATATAAAACACATAACACATTCCTGAAGACGTTTCACTTTTTTATGAGAGTTTTCTTCTGTTAACTATAAAGTATTTCTGTTTTGCCATGGATCCTCATGCATGACTGCAGCACCTCGTGACATCTGTTCAGGAACAGCTTGACAAACACGTCAAAGAGTAAAGGCATTGACAGTGTGAACAGCCTTGACCCTAATACAACTGGACATGTGTATGATGCTCCACTGGAACATCAATCTATGGGAGCTTCACCCTGAGACGCATACTGCTTACACCATCCCAGTGTCAAATATCTTGGGATACTATTAGAGGTCTTGTCCAGATGGTATTGTAGAATATTTAATAGGTGGTTGTAAGTTTGTGACTGATTGTATTCATTAAGATTGAATACAGAGCTGCCTTGTGTAATCCTAACATAAAGATCAAAAAGGGGGAAAATAATGAGCCAGACCCTGTCCTGTAGTTCATGTAATACACGTGTGTAATACACTGCATGGCCAAAAAAAAGTTTCCACCAGGATTTAACTAAGGTCTATGATGTGGAGTCTAGGTTCAGCAGCAGTATGTGCTCAAAGAATGAGGTCAGCTGACTACCTGAATATACTGAATGACCAGGTTATTCTATCAATGAAGTTTTTCTTCCCTGATGGCACGACCATATTCCAAGATGACAATACCAGGATTCATCAGGCTGGAATTGTGAAAGAGTGGTTCAGGGAGCATGAGACATCATTTTCACACATGGATTGGCTCCACAGAGTCCATTGAGAAATCTAGACAAGGCTTGGGCAAAATTGTATCATGTTCAATTAATCATCAATTATTCAATTAGTTTGCCACTTTGCATTTCTTCGGTTAGTGCCATGTGGTGATTCTTGTGTCCAACACACTATTTCTATCAGACGTGCATGACGGATGTCAGCACAGAGCAACTAGTGCTAACCCTAACTCTACAAAGCAGAATCGCCTGAAACACAGACATAAACTGGAGTATGAGGAAAGCCAGAAAATGTAGACCAAGGCCCCAATGTTGACTACATGCCAGTGCAGTTGTAATCTATTAATCATAATATTCATTTTTATTGGCTAAATCCATTATTTATCCATCCATTATGTTTTACCCACTTCTTCCTTTCAAGGTCACAGTCACTGGTGCCCATATCCAACAGTGTGTACGGGGTACACCGTGGACAGGTTACAAGTCCATCATAGGGACACACATAGAGACAAACAGCCATTCACTCTCCCACTCACACCTAGAGACAATTTATAGTTACCAATTAACTTAGCATTCATGTTCTTGGTTATTGGTTAAATGCCACGATTAATTATTTTTTTTGTTTGTTTCCGCACTTGGAGGAGCAAGACACTTTTATCCTCTCTCCTGCCCTCCCTTGTCTTCCCTGCTTTGCTGCTCGGAGCCTTCTCTACGTTTTTATCCAAAACCAGAAATTATGGATATTTTTATTTTTATGGATTTGGTTAGCTGGTCTCTTAATAAATTTTTTTGGAACAAAGTTTTTTCTTCCATGGGAGGACATGTCAAAGGTGGGACCTCTGTTCTGCTCTGTTCTGGATATATATTTGGATTCTGATCACTGGATTCTACAGATTGGTTTGGTGGTCTCCTGGTGTTCTACAAATCAATGTCAGGCTATTCGGGCCATTTCCTGGCTGCCTGACCTTTGAAGAATTGCCGTTCTATCAGCACTCAGACTTTTGCCTTGAGCAAGCTGGACTCGGTCTGCAAGCAGTTCTGCTGAGGGTTGTGGGCCGGCTGCGGTCCCTGGACTTTGCTGGCCAGATGGAATTAATCTTGGAGAAAGCTGATAGTTCAGCTCGGGATTGTCCACACTATTTGTCTGATTGGATTCGTCTCCTTGAGATGTACCAACGGACATTAAGGCTGATGGAAAATTGTTATTGTCGGCCTGAACAAACAGTTCCTTCTGTTCCAAAACAACTGATTACAGATTTGGTTCTCCCGTACATGGCCTTGAGAGGACTGTGAACTAAATACTTCCTGGATGGTGACGGTGCCTGAGTCTTGGCCCCCCACCTTTTCCCCCTCCCACACCTGTCTGTGATCTGGTTCCTGGAGCAAGCTGAAGGCCACACAGAATGAACAGTTAACATCAATATTCTGGACAATGGCTGCGCGGGTTTTGATTCGTGCATACAACACTCATGGTTTCAGATACATGCCCCCCTAAACTCACTTACTCCTCTTGGCTAATAAATGTGCTCTATGCAGAGGTTTTTTTTTTCTAAATACCATAGTGTGTCACTTTTGTTGACATAATATGATGATTTGTTTTTTTTCCTCATCTTTCCTTGTGTGGTTTTTAGTTTTTCTTTTAAGGGTAGTGCCTCCTCATGACGTCTTCATGAAGATGATCCCTGTTCTGTACAGGGGTCGGTGGCTGCATGACCCCTGTTCTTCTATGTTTGTTATGTTTTGTCTTCTTCTGAATGGGTGTTCTGAAATGTAATTACATTGTGCTCTGTACAATGACAATAAAAGCCATATCTTATTGTGATACATTTTTTTGGCCTATATCACCCAACCCTAATCCAGACTAAGACGTTTGTAGAGATCAGGACTGGCGTTAAGAAAACAAAAAAAATTGAAGGAATTTAAGCTGTCCAAGATGATTGAGCAGACAAAATGAGCAGATTAAAGTCTTATCCCTGATAACCAGATCATTCAGGGCCATCTATAGGTCATGAAGGACAAGAGGCTGATGGTAAAACCAAACAAAAAAATGGTTTTGCTCCCCCACAAAAAAAAAGCTTACTATCAGTTTTCATGATTGAGTAATAATGGTTATCTAATTTGAATATAACAAGGCAAAAAATTGTCTCTTTTAACATGAACTATTCTTTGAGCAACACTTGAATAGATTTATTCAAGTGTCATTAATTAACCTAATCCATCATTGTAACATTGTACCATCTCAGTTCTCCATTTAAAAAGTAAAGTATTCTTTTCTTTAACTCGTCCATCAGTTTAAGTGCTGTGGGAGCCACAACTCATCCGACTGGGCAGAGAGCTCATGGATTCGCTCGGTCTATTCCGAAGGCAGGGTCGTTCCTGACAGCTGCTGTAAGACTGTGTTAGACTTCTGCGGCAGAAGAAACCACCCCTCCAACATCTACAAGGTGGAGGTATGAGCACGATGTGTGTCGAGCGTACTACATCTGTAGTTCTGTCATTTCTCAGTATTTCAGTGTAGACGTTGGGATGTGAGGGTTGCGGGACTGTATATTAATAACATTTGTTTGCAGTGGGAATCCAGCAGCACTCCTATATCAAGAAGATCATGTTTGTTTTCTCATTTAGGGGGGCTGCATCACTAAACTGGAGAATTTCATCCTGGACCATCTGAAGATTATTGGAGCTGTGGGCATTGGGATTGCTTGTGTACAGGTGAGTGAAGAACTCCTCCGCATAATAAATAAATAAATAACTAAATAAAATAACTTGTGTTTTACTTCCTGCCTTCTATCCAATTCACAGATCTTTGGAATGGTGTTTACATGCTGCCTTTATCGAAGTCTAAAGGCAGAGCCGTACTAAAAAAAGCAGAGGAAGAAAAGAGTGTGGGTGAAGGAGGTAACCTCATCATGACAAGCTCGTACTTAAGTGGTTCATCTCTTAGCTTTACACGTTGGGGTTGAAAAAAAAATGTGGTGAAGGAGGAATCTAATTGTACATCTAAGGATCATATTTCAGAAAAGAAAGAATGGAAAAAAAAAACTACAAAGGTTAATTTTTAAAGTAATTAGGTCCTCGGATTGCAGTATAGCTACATCTTCAAGATCACAGCACGGTGAGAAAAGGCCTCAATGAGGAACTGATGGGAATTTTAACACAGCTTGTTTAAGTTAGTGTAGAATAACCTCTTTGGGACTAAGCACCGTAGTTTTCCTCTGCACTGGCACCCACAATGAATGAACCAGTTCTGAGGAGATGAGTAAAAATCGGTAGAGAATAAGTGTCCGTTCTGTTCGAACTCTGGAGCAAATTTTCAATTTCAGCAAGCCTTTTTATTCCCACAGTAACCATCAAGTTGTAGAATTCAAGCCTGTTCATAAAGTGGCCTTTTTAAATTTTTATATTTTGTAAATGATCATTTCCTGGAACACCCGAGGTGCTTTTTTTTTTTTTTTTCAAGGGTACGCATTGCTAAGAATGAAATGAAACATAAAAAGGGTTATCCTGAGCTGAACCTAATGGTGCAGGTTGAAAGCATTTATTTTAGTACTTTACCAGATATATTTAATGCAGGTCTGAAATGCAGGTCCATGTTCAATGTAAACAAAGCACTCTGCTGAATATGCCAAAAATGACTGACGTACATTAGTCTGTAGGTGAATAAATATGGTCAAATCATACAAGTGTAGACCAATAAGTTTAATGTTTGACCCTTTTTTCAGTTCCTTTGGCTCTTTCTGTAGGTAAACAAACACGTCATAGTTGTTTTTTATTAGTTTCTACATGACTTTGCAATGAGTACACTTTAAAGTCATTTTTGAAGTGTATAGTTTTAATATTGTCACATCTTTTCTCACCGGCATATTGATTACGTAAAAGAATTAATTTTTTTAACCTAAAAACCAATTTAAAACACAGACCCTCCTATAGTTAGCAACTAATCTAGCCTGTATGAAACTTACACCCTTTTCTTTACATTTTCTTATCTATTAGTGTCACAACTGATAAGAAACTAACTACTGATAACTTTTTGACTGATTACGAGTGGATTATCACTTTACTTGGTAGGATTTTTAGTTTTTATTGCCTTAAGTATCTTGTATTTTCAACTTGACATTATACATGTACCTAAATCTTATCACCTTTATACTGCTTATATATGGGGAGATTTTAATTAACATATTCTTATAATTGTGTTATACAATCAGTGTCATCGCAAGAAACAGCTTTTTTAAATCAAGTTTTTCATCCTATTTTTATACACTAGTGCCAAAGTTCGTTCTTGTCAGATTATACCTGCTGTACCTCCTCATCCAGACTCTGTTGCATATCTACTGTACTGATCCTTTAACATTGTCTTTCTTAAATTATTAGTTTGCTTACTGTTTAATATAAGTTTTTAACACTCTAATAGTAGGAATTGATATTCACACCCTGTTAGCAATGATTCTTTCTAATTTGCATAACAGACAGCAATATAATAATCAATTGTATTTTTTGTTGTTTTTTGTGAGATTTTAGTTTAAATAAACGTTGATCCATCTTTGCTTCTGCTGTGTTTTCTCTCAGGAGTCACAAAAGTAAATACATGTCAAATGTTTGCCTTAGAGGAAACAAAAGCACAACACAAAAACCTTCAGGTCATGTCATCCCAAAAACCGCCAAATCTAAAACCTTATCTGTAGAAAGACACAACCACGTGTCCAGAACCAGTGGCCCTTACACTATTGGCAGCAGCTTACAGGTACATTAGTGTATTAACCAAAAGGCAATTCCCTAATGTTACAGCGGCACTGGGCTGTTTTAAAGCCGCTGTGGGATGTGAGCCATGTTTCAGACAGCTGCTCTGGAAGTGTATTATGGTCTGTAATGAGAGTTTCTCTGTTGTCAGGTACAAGGCTGAGTTGTTTAAGTGGAGGTGTTGTGTAGAGTGGCTGTGCATCGGGGTCGTTACCTCCAACAGCAGCAGGCCTTGTGTGCAAACACAAGGGGGCAGCACTTACCAGGCTTACCCTGCTACAACCTCATGGTGCGGAAAACAGCTGGTTAGTGTGTGTGTGTGTGTGTGTGTGTGTGTGTGTGTGTGCAAAACACCCAGAGGTTATTTTAAAACTCTCCGCCTCCTCCCCAATTCACTCACTCCATTCTAAACCACAGGTAAGAATGGCAGAAAATTCTTTAAACACATCAAAGAGGATGAAAAGAAAAAGAGTGAACCACAGTGATTTGTTACAACATTTTTCTTTTACTAATATGCTCGTCAAAGTTCAACAAGATGCACAGAAAGGACTTCAGGAACAAGTCAGCTTGCTGGCCTTTAAAATCTATCTGCTCAGACTTACAGCTGCTCTCCTGTTAATGATGCTGACCCGTGTTACGTTTCCCCCTCTCTATGTAGCAGCCACATGTGGCGGAGCCAAACAGCAGGAATCAGTGGTCATACTACCCTTCAAAGTGCTCTCACAGCACACCTTGTAAAAGCTGAGTCATGCCCGGCAAAATGAGTCGATCGCTCTAACAAAAGCACATTCATTCAGTGTTTAAAGTTTAGTCGTTGAGCACATGGCAGATTTTTATTTTTATTTTTTTACAAAGGCACTTTTCCAGGAAGCAAAGGCCTCTGTGGTCATCTGACTGCTCTTGTTGCTTTTTTCCTTGTTGCTCGAGTCTGACCTAAAGTAGATGACGGGAATGATGACACCCCTTTTGTGTTCCGAGCAAATGCTGAAGAGAAGCTATAATAAATCTTCCTCAGCCTTGACCGTCTCACAGGCGTCCTTACAGTGACAGGCCTGACATGAGGCGTATGCTAATAATGCCAGCGCACGACATTTCCAAAATATCTCCCCCAGTTCTCTTCCCAGGCACTTGTCCATTCGGCGCACGTCGCCGCCGGCGTCTTAGCCTGTTTGTTGCATCCAGCAGAGAGACCTGCTGTTTTTGGTCCACAGAAGGAAGGGGCTTGTACACCTCTCACCTTCCACCTTTTACCTTGGGGGTGACAGTTTTTCTTTTTTTTTTTTTTTTGTGCCTGCAGGAGCAAAGCTGTTCTGTAGCTGGTGACAGGAGGAAGAACAAATCTTCCAGGGTTCAGAAACCTTTGTTTAATCTACAAAGTTAAAAACCAAAAGCAATGATTTGGAAATATCATTTTTCATACATTTTATTCACGATAAAGCACAGTTAACATTAAATGTAAGGTTATTTGTGAATTTAATAGAAGCAGCACATCTTTAAAAAGTTGAGACATGGACAACAGAAAGCTGTAAAAAGAAAGTAGCTATAAGAGCATTTTGCAGCTAATTAAGTTAATTGGCAACAAGTCAGGAAGAAGACTGGGCATAAAAAGAACATTTTCTCACAGATCTGATTCTGTTAGTATTTCACATTATGGACTCAGGAATACTTCCACAAATCACTGTCAGTACAGCTCACTGTGCCATCAACAATTACTGGTTAAATCTCAAAGAACACCTACATTTGAACACTATCCAAAAATATTGTGGCCTTTTCTGGACCGAATAGATTGAGACATTATGAAACACTGTTCTGTGGTCAGATGAACCAAAATTTGGAATTATTTTTGGAAACCACAAAGGCCTCATCCTCCTTTCTAAGACCATCCAGGCTGTTATCAGTGGACCAGTCAAAAGCCTGCTTCTCTAATGCTATGGGGGTGCATTAGTGCCTCTAGCATCATAAGCATCTTACACATCTGGAAATGCACCATTAATGCAGATAAGTACATAAATTCTTCTACACACGGCTTTATTGTAAGAGTTCAAAAGCCAAAATGTTTAGTCACAATCTGTTTTTATGGCATCAAAATAAAAATGATTAAAATTATTTCATGTTTGCATTCAAGACTTTCTTGCTTACTAATTCTGAGCTGTTAGGTGGTAAACATACTGTGCGCTCCTGCATCCTTAACACCTCTGCTGTAAGCATTTCTGATCATTTCATGTGTGCTGAAGCCCTTGGTTGGTTGGCCGTGGGGTGTGTGTGTGTGTGTGAGCGAGGAAGTGTGTATGTTGAGGGCAACAAATGAAATCTTGCGTCTGTAGATGGCAGCAACACTCTTGGTCAATCTGTCTCAATAAGATGGAAAAAAAGCCTTCTGTCTCGGCTGTCAAAAGCTGCTAGCTGAAATAGAAATTAATTAGACTATCAGGTGGGAAGGAAAAAAAGCACTAATAATAAAAATAAGTCATCTTCAGATCTTGTATGCTTGTTAGTAGGTGCAAAGTAATGTGTGCTTCTTTATCCTTATTTCTTCTTTATACTTATTTCTTCTTTATACTTATTAATTTCAGAATATATAGGCATTTGTAAGATCAAGGTTCACAAACATAAACAGTGCAATTAATACAACTGCTTTTATTTGTCATATTTAACATTCTTGAATCAAATTCCGACACAATCTCAAACTCCAGATAATACTGCAGTAAAATCAGTTTAGTCAAATATTATGGAATAATCCTAAGTTTTTAGGACACTGTTTTGGTCTGTGTATAACTATGTGTTCATATGTCTGTCACCAAAACTTATAAACCACTATCATTTATTTTATGAAACTTTCAGAATGTAATCATTGGATGTACATTTTCAACTAACTACCTTTTGGAGTCAAGATGGCTCCAACTGACCTTAGAAAACACAAAGATGAATATAGTTTAGTCAACTTTTCAGATACTGAGCTGAAGTATTGAAGACGACCCTGTTAGCAAAATATCTCAAAACACAGAATGGACTTTCCTAAAACTTTTATAACATATTCGTTTGTTGTAGACATCTTAAATATTTATAGCTTAGCCAGTTGTACCAATAATGAACAAAAATGTGATGTAATATGTGACCCATCATATCGAAATGAGGATTAAGTCAATTTTGGTCAAAATGACCTAACCTAATCATGTTTTCAGATTCCTGGCTTTAAAAGCTACATTTTGATACTTAGATCATTCTGATATCATAAATGGAT
>JARVGW010000322.1:26018114-26031793 GCA_031762495.1 Anablepsoides rubrolineatus
TCAGGGTTAGGCTGTAGAAATGTAATGGAAGTCAATGGAATGTCCCCAATTGGATAGCTGTGCAAACCTGTGTGTGTATGTGTGTGTGTGTGTGTGAGCTGGTATTCCCTATGTTGTGGGACAGCTTTTATGGCATACACACAAACTAGGATATAACTCAGACAAATCTATAGATATTGAGCTAAGATTTAATAATAAATTATTTAATGAAGCCAGAGGAAGACACAAAGTGTGAATTTAACCTGCTTGGATAGAGTACACAGGTAGTGATGTTACAGCTATAGTACTGTCTTGTATTTTTTGGTTAGAGGAGTCATCCTGGAACCGGAAGGTTGCCGGTTCGTTCCCCGTTCCAGCCATCTCAGTTGTGTCCTTGGGCAAGGATGCACCCGCCCTGCCTACTGATGGTGGTCAGAGGGTCCGGTGGCGCCGGTGAATGGCAGCCCTGCCTCTGTCAGTGTGCCCCAGGGCAGCTGTGGCTACAGTGTAGATTATCACCATCTGTATGAATGGGTGAATGTCTGTTAGTGTACAGCGTTTTGGGGTCCGGAGGGACTTGATAAAGCTCTATATAAGTTCAGTCCATTTACCATTTGACTAGTTTGTCTCCTGCTGTGGTGACGGTCACTCCAAGTTCTGTCATTTCCTGTCAGAGTAGTTTTTAATTTTCTCCTTGATGCACTAACAAGATTAGAGATCTAAAAAAAAACCAATTTCTATAAAACTTCAGCACCGTTAAACTGTTTCTCAAGAAGAGTTGGATCAATTTGTTTGTATTTTATCTGTGAAAGTCTTTTGCAGAGCATTGATTAAACCTCTAAAATCTAATCTCTGTTCAATAAAATTACACTTTTAGACGTTTTTCCCATGAAAATAATCTCTGCGTGCCTCAAAAATGGCTTAGATTTAACTCCACGCCTTTCTCCTGGTTTTGTATGCAGAGATCAATAAATATGCAAACTAACCTGTGTCCCTCTGTAGCTCCCCTGCAGCCCTGCCCTGTGAAAGCTGTCCAAGCTGGATGTGAGGACGCTCAGCCTCAGTAATCATCGTGGATGGAGACAGCTCTTGCACAATCAAAGTGTATTTTCAAACAGAGGAGAAAAAATATAGGATGAAACAACTGTAACACTAAGGTGCAAGTTCTTAAATTTTAATAAGAACAAGAAGGTAAGGAACAACCAATCTGACTGTTAATAGGTACACTCATAAATAAATAAAGTTAAGATTGTTTTAGCTACATATTTTATATATATAACTGCCACAGATTAGTTGATTTTGTCTTCATGATTTGTAAAATTCGAAACATTTTCCATCTGAGGTTTTGAGGATTTTACTGAAACACTCATCGGCCAAAACTTCACCCTGTAAATAAACAGGGTCAAATACAGGATTTTCATTACAGCTGGTCTTGAAGAAGAAAATAGCTCAAATATCAACTTCTAAGTGAATCTTAATCCTGTGACCTTCCAGTTATGTTAGAAGGCAAATCCTTCAAATGCTTACCATATTTAAATGTTTGCTTTAAAAAGTTGAAGCTTGCTCGACACAAGTGCCTGTGACATGTGTATCCTTCAAATATAAAAAGTCAAAGAAAACATATTTATATTAAGAAAAACTTGGCATAAAACACATGATTTTGACATCACATGTGAATACTTCAACTGTTCATCGCAGCGGCATGAATTTTTTTTTTCCAATCTGTTATTAATGTTATTTCCCAAACATGAATTCATATTTATTACAAAACGTTCATATCACAGACACTTTAAAGATGAGTACTCTCAGGCTTCAGCAGCTGCTTTCAGTGGATCATTGCCGTGAAATCCTTTATGGAGCTCAGAGTCTGAAGTCATTGTTCAGGCTAAGCTAAAAGTTAGCTAAACAAAGGTCTGTTTTATATCAATATCTCAGGCTTGAGAAACATAAATTTAGTCAAAAACAATATAAAATTGCTTTGGCTCAGTTGGTAGAGTTGTTGCCTCTCAGCGAGAAGGTTGCTGGATCAAATCCCAGCCGTGGACCTTTCTGGGTGGAGTTTACATCTTTACATGTTCTCTGTATGCATGTGTAGGTTTTCTCCAGGTACTCTGGCTTCCTCCCACAGACCAAAAACATGACTGTTAGGCTAAGTGGTATCTCTAAAGTGTCCCTAGGTGTGAGTGAGAGAGTTAATGTTTGTTTGTCTCTATATGTGGCCCTGTGATTTGTGACCTGTCCAGGGGCTACCCCCCATATGACTGCTGGACATGACTCGTAAAGGAAGAAGTGGGTAAAGATGATGGATGGATGATATAAGAGCTAGAAACTAACCTCTACACTTTTTACATCATTTGTTTTGTTTTTTGCTGTTCTCACAGCTGTTATGTCTGTATTACTACATGAATATACATGTATGTGCCCTGAGGATACACCATGTTACACAGATAGTACTGAGAGGCTGATGATTGTATCAGTCTGTCTGGTCAGTCCAAACATTTCCCAAAGTACCAGTGACTGAGACATCCAGCAGCCTCAGCACTGTAATTGTAAAAGGCTTAGGTTTAGGTTTAGTACACATATTATCCCTAAAGGACACTCAGAAGTTGACAGCTGAGAGTCATCCCCAGCTATTGCCACATCAAATATTCACTCAATGTTTATTTCTGATCAAAATGTTTTATTCTGATCACACACAAAACATCAAAATTTAGTTTTCGAAACAGTAAAAAGCCTGAAACTTTACACAGTATCTTAAACTAGAATCAATCCCGTTTTCCATAAATGAGTTGTGCATGAAGCAAATTGGAAAAAAAAAAAAGCACATTATTGTTCTGCAAAGCCAAGCTGGAGATCTGGACGAGCGCAGCACGGTTAAATCCTGCCAGTATCCGTCTTCTGATGATCAATAGCAGTGAACAGAAGGCAACTGCAGACTCTCCTCTCAGAACTTTTTCTTGTGTGCCAGCTCATTTTGGTTGGCGCTCCTCGATTTGTGTTTAATCTTATTGGCCTTCGCTAAATTCTGTTCATCCTTGATATAAATAAACTGTCAGCTGAGTAATTAGAAGCTCAGGCAATAAAAAATAGGACACGTTCAAGACCTCTGCAGACTTTTTTTATGGTGGAAGAAAGAACTTATTGAGCTTCAAACAGATGCAGACGTAGACAGTTTTGGCATGTAAAGCTTCCCTGTGGTTAATAAACGCACATGTTAGTTATAACCTATGTTGGGCCATTTGAGATGAACATGGGAAATTGAAATTTATGTGAAATAATATCTTTAGGTTCAGCGAGTTCAGACAGTTTTAAATTTAGTTAATCAGCAGAGTTGTGTTTTTGTTTGCTGGAGGCATTCTCCAAGTTATATTCCCCCTGTGCTTCCTTGCTGTAAGTATTGCTTTTATTGCCAGCTGCTGAGAGACAAGTTTGTGTTTTTGCCCATGTCTATGTGTGTATGTTTTTGTCTGTTAGCAAAATATCTCATGAACCACTGGATACATTTTTATGAAACTCTCAGAAAGTAATCATTAGATGTACATCTACAACTGATTTATATTTGGAGTTGATCCAATTGAAGATGGGCACCACAGGTAACCAACCTTGGCAAACACATAAATGGCTCTAACTCTGTCAGTTTAACAGATATTAAGCTAAGATTTGGTGTAATAGTGACTGAGTGTCACCCTCAACACATGCTGCAAGCACTGCCTGGTTGCATGAGACCTTCGTTTAAAGTGTGTCATTAATTATTACAGTCAACACTGTCTGCTGTTAGCAAAATATCTCATGAACCACACTATGGATTTTAATGAAACTCTCTGAAAGTAATCACTAGATGTTCGTCTACAACTGATTCACTTTTGGAGTCGACCACATTTAGGATGGATGCCGCAGGCAACCAACTTTTGCAAATACATGAATAACTATAACTCAGTCAACTTTCTAGATATTAAATGAAAACTTTTTGTGATAGCAACTGAAAGTCATCCCTAACATGTGCCGTACTTCAAGCACAACATACTGCATGACATCTGTGCTTAAACTTTGGTGTCAAGCCTGCAAAATATCTGATGAACCACAAGACAAATTTTATTGAGATGTGAAGTAATAGCTAAATGTCATTCAGAAGACATACTTTGAGCTCTAGGATCCAACTAGGGCTCACAATATTGCTTGATATTGGCTTATAAAGGTCTTTCAAAGACAGCTTGGCCTTTTTTCCCCCTTCTGTTCTAGATATAATCGTAAGTCAAACACGGCGCCATGATGTTGAAGTCAGTCGTATTATTACTTGGTGTGCAGTGACCACTGGAGTGAATCCTGTGCCTTTAACGGTTACTGTGAATTTCCTGTCTGATACACTCAAACAAACCATTTCTTTACTCTTGCAGCTTTCAGCCAAATCATTTGACAGCACATCAGCTTTATATACAAACATAAATCACAAAATGTGTGTCTCTTGCCCGTCTCGTTGTCTTATTGTTTCCAAATGCACAGCCGTTTATGTTCCTGATGGTTTGGCTCTTGTGTACAAACTCATGACAGATGGAATAAAACAGTATTAATCTTCAAGGACAAACTGGTTCTGCTGCAGCAACAAAAAGGGTTTTACCACAGAAAACATTACAAGTACATATATTTTAGTGTTAGCTTTTTTATTAACAGGGATGGTGCTTCATAATGGAATGTATATTAAACGTACCAAAATTATGCAAAAAATATGTTTAATGTTTCTTAAAGTTTTTAATTTGGGACAAATAGAAAAAAGCATGCTTTGCAAATGAACACCTTCCTAAAATAATCTCCAGTCATTTCTTTAAGTTTCCAGGAGAAACAAACAAAAAAATAAAGTATATAGACATATCCTGCTTTTAAATCCTTCTTTGTCACATTTAAATCCTTTATTTGAGGTTTTTATAAAGTTGAACTGCAATGCTCTGGTCTGAATTCCTCCTTATTGTAACTCCACAAGCCCCTCTGTCACCCCTTTTCTGAGGTGTGTCTCAGATCTACTCGCTTTGATGCTGTTTCTTTAAATCCAAACAATGTGCTTTACACCCCCCATTATACTTTTCTGCAGACACTCATAGTACAAAACAAAATGTATTTAATGTCTAAAAAGTGGATTTCATATGATATGTCCCATTTAACAAAAATATTTTTGAGATTCCTGACAAACTTGGGGAAAAAAAGACAGAAATCAAAAATAAGAAATCATAAAACCAAATGAGTGACTACACTATTTCTGCGGTTACTGCGATATTTTAGCAAGCAATAAAATTTGAGAAAAACTCTGATTTAGGAGGCAGAATGATCTGTAAACGTTTGTCGGCGAGTGGCCTCTCAACATACAAACACTTACTTTATTCATGCTGTCCTGGAACTCTGACTTGGATTTTCCTTGTGGTGTGAAGCTGCACTAAGTACAACTGTGACGATTTCTTTTTTTTTTGGTTTTGTTGTGTCTGTCACGTCTGATTTGGGAGCTTTATACATTATTTTAAAGGCAGCGCAGGATGTTGACTTCATGTTTTGACTCAGGAGGAGTCACAGATCGGTCGACCCCGACATCATTATTTACAGGACTGGTGTCAGGTTGATAGAAGGCCGGTGGATTTGTTGGTTTGAGGTCCTGACAGATGTTGAATTCAATAAGTTGTTTTCTGGTTTCAAGAATTGAAGGTGTTTTATTTATTTATTTATTGCTCAAACCATGTTTGTTTTAACTATTTAATTTATTTCTTCTTGTCTTTATAAAACTCTAAAGCATTTTTCATTTCCTTGTCAGATTTATACAGAAGAGGATAAGGGCTACAGAGCAAAAAGATATTATATTTTACTGAGTTCTGATTTTTTTTTCTCAGAATTCTGACTATTCTAATTTTGAGAAGAAAGTTAGAATTCTTTTTTTCTATCCAGTGGCCCTAATCGTCTTTCATAGACTCACATATTTTATTTTATTTTATTTTACGTCTTGTATTTTATGTGAATGAATGAGTGGGTGTTTTTTCACTCTGCAGTGGAAAGAACAAAATTAAAACTATGGTTAGAGCTAAAACTAGCAATAATAATTTTATTATTTCTTTATTTATTTACTTACATCATACTCCAATATTTACTTCATACTTTATGTTAATCTCATCAACTTTGGTCAACAACATCTGCAATATTACTTCAGTAAACAATATTTTAAGCCTAAATACATTTTATTTCACTACAAGATGTTAATATTCCATAATAAAACATTATTTTAATATTATTTACATGAAGCAGTAATTTTATTTATTTATTTTTCTCTTTGGGAAAAAAAAAGAGAAAAGAGTATTTTTAACAATACTTTCTAATGGACCATATTCTTACTTATGATGCAATAGAAATGCAGACAGAAAGGATTAGAAGACCCCATCACTTTGAAACACTTGGGGTCTTTTTATTTTTTAGTTAAAACACGATCCCGATGGCTCCTTGAAACTATTTAAAAGAATTAGATTTCTTTTTTTATTTTGAAGCAAAATTGTCAAATTCATTGATTTATTTAATTTTTTTTTAACTTTTTGGAAACTATGAATTTTAAAGCTCTTTATATTTTTCCACAAAAGTTCACATTTCAAATCCACAAAACCCAACATGTGAAACGTGTCAGAAGTAAAACAATTTTTTTTTCTTTTTACCATAAATAAAGTTTCTAAGTATGTTTTTTATCAGATTTTTTTTCTATTAATAATACATTTAAACTGAAAGTTTGATTTAGTTTCCTTCACCTTACCTGACCTTCTCACACAGTTGTTTTTCCTGTAAATTCAGTGCCTTCACATGTTTTACTGACTTGGTAGACTGCCCTGTACAAATCTGTTATAATAATATAAAGTAGTGGGTTAGAACTGGCCACTTGGTGTCGTTTGATAAGACCATCTGTAGGAGCCAAAAGGTTTGGGTCCTTTAAACCCAAACATGTGGTGTAAAACAGCCAGGGTAGAAGATTTGAACATCACGTATCATTAGACATTAATTAGTAAGGTTGGCTACAGGCATTTAGGGATTTAATTTGCATCTGGCTCTGTTTGACGTATACCCCGTCCTTCTAATGTTATCTAAAAAAAAGTTAAACTGGAGTGACCGCCTGCACAGCTTTCTTCATGTTTGTCTGTCACGCTGTGGCACTTCAAGTGTTTTACAGTTTGTTAAAAGAGCAGATTATTGGTGACAAGTTGTTTAGCTTCAGGTGCTTTCACTTCATTTATGCTCCCAATCACTTCACTTAACAACAAGATTGATTTGTTTTAAAGGAAAACACATAAAATGTTGTTGCTAAGTTGGCTGAAACCCCTCAGAGAGAAGCATCAACTTATCTTAAGGTACAGCAGGGATCAGATTCTCTAAATACAAAGAAAACAAGCTCTGCTGCTTCTTTAGTATCTCCTTTAATACGAAGACAGGAGAGAGAAGAAGAAAAATAAGTGCTCCTGTCTGTAACATTTAAAGTGATGCTCAGTTTATTGTGTAAATGCTGAGGCAGCATTTACTTTATTGTTTTTCTGTTTAGTTTTTGTTTCAGATTTTTTTTTTCCAATCAAACTTATTTTGCATACTTTGTGCATTTTTACCAAAACATTGAGCTTGACTTATTTGTTTGACTTTTAGTTTTTGCAACTTTTGTAAGTTGTGTTTTTAAATGATTAAATTTTGTTTTAAATCATTTTTCCCACAGAAAAACACTGAGATATCTTCAAATCCTTTAAAAGCTTTTTTTCCCCTGAAATCTACTTAAACAAATATTTACACCTTTACTGATTTTAGCTTTTACCTACAAGTTTGCCACACTTTGATTTGTACAACTTTCTGGCTCATTTTTGCTTTTAGTTTTGCTAGTTTTAGTTTTAGCCATAGTTTTCATTCAATTCTAAAGCTGTTTTGTTCTTATCACAACTGTTAGTTATAATTTTGTTAGTTGTATCTTTTAGCTACACTTGTGCTAATTTTAATTTCACTACTGTTTTGTAGCATTTAATTTAATTTATCGTTATTTAACCAGACAAATCCCATTGAGCTTTACCGTAGTTTTCCTTATTTAAGTTGAGGTTTTACTATATTTAGTTTTCACACAGTTTTGATACCTTTAGGTTTTAGCTACTTCTTTGCTATTTTATATTTTTTTAGCCATTTTGCTGATAGAAGTTTATACTTTTTATTTTTTTTTCTAATTGAACCTTAGCCATATTTTTAATTTACTTATTTAGCAATGGTTTTGTTTATTTTACAATTTAGCTATGATTTTCTGATTATAACTCTTAGTTGTTGGTTTTATCTTTTAGCTGCACTTGTGCTTAAAGTAACTTAGCTGCATTTTTCTTGATTTTAGTTTTTGATATAGTTTTCTTAACTGTAGCTATGTTTTTCTATATTTAGCTTTCACATATAGTTTTGACACTCTTTACTTTTAGCTATTTTTTTGCTAGTTTATAGCTAAATGTTTTTATTTACCTTAAGCTATATTTGAGTTAATATTAGATTTTAGCTTGCAGACTGTTTGCCTGCTGACTCTGGATTTTAGCTACATCTGTGCTGCTTGTAGCTTATATTCTGCTAGTTCAATATTTAAAGTTTCAGCTACTTCATTTTTCAACATATTTCTACTGCTTTGTTCACAAGTTGCACCTATATTCAACTTCTCCAGTTTCCTATGGTTAAAATATTGACATTAAGAAATATGAGGACTAGAGGGTGCATTAGAATATATTTATATAATAGAGAAAACTCTTTTACTTTTGTGACTTTTAATTGAATTTCTCAATTTTAGGTAATGAAGTAATATTTTGAATGGACTGTCAGACCATTATAGCCTGCATGAAACATCATCATTATGCTTGGAGCCAAGAATCGTGGGCTTTGTGTAGCTGTGGAGCAAGTTCATACAGTTAGTTTTTTCTTACTTCGTGTATCCCTTTAGGGCAGCACAGAGGTGCAGTGGTTAGAGTTGTTGTCTCACAGAGAGAAGGTCACAGGTTTGCCCCCCCCCAGCAGCCTGTGTGGAGTTTACATGTTCATCATCTACATGTGTGAATTTTCTTCCAGTTTCCTCCTACAGACCAACACAATTAGGTTAATTAGTAACAACCTGTCCAGGGTCTGTCTCACACAGTTCCCTGCAACCTGGAAAGGAAAACCCAGTAAAGAATATGGCTGGATGAGCTAAACTCACATGTCAGTTTCTATTTTCATGTTGCACACAACGAGTTGGGGAAGATAAAGTAGGGGAAACATGGCCTGGAGAGCAGGTCTGACAGTGAGTGAGACAGGAGAGGTCAGACAGAAATATTAAAGCTGATATTATAACATCAAACACACTCATATCAATAATTTTCATTTATTTAGCAACACACAATAACTGTAATAACTGGAGTCCAGTTTTTCTCTCCCCTCCGCCCGCACCTACGGGAGCAAAAGTGAGTAAATGATTCAGCTCGTCTTTAAGTTAACAGAACTGCACGGCTCTGTGATGGTGAATTTCTGCAGCCACGGTTCAAACTGAATGAGGATCGACCATCCACAGTGAACGAGTGTGGCCTCTCCTCACCTAACTTTGATGAGTATCTCTTACCATCATGCTTCAGTGCAGCTGAGCGCTTCTTGCCTCCGGACTCAGTGAAGAGAAAAGAACACATCCTGCAGAACTGACAAAGTTTATTCTTTTTACTGTCAGAACTATTTGGAGAGCCACAACCCTGTGGTGACAACTGCATGAATACTGATGCCTTTTTTTTTTTATTGGCAGCTGCCAAAATGTGAAGGCAGATGATCGTTTTTTGTGTTTGTTAGCAAAATGTCTAATAATCCACTGAACACATTTAATTTAAACTTGCAGGAAGTAATCATTAGATGTACTTTTACAACTGTTTACTACACAAGAATAACTTTTAGTAAAATGTAGTGTTTGTATTTAACAATCATTCACAGCACATTAGCTGTGTCTCAATTCAGGGCTTGCAGCCGACGCAGACTGCAGCCCACGTTGGCCACACCCTACGTAGGAATTAGGCTGCTCATGTAGGCTGCATGAACAGCTGTGAAATGAGACGGTCTGGTCTACAGAAGCCATATGTTTATGTCACCACGCGCTGCCTCGTTACCATGATTTTAAATGAGTAAATTTGAAACGTTTTATATCACATCCCTTCAGTTGTTTTTTTTTTCACGGTATAGCTTCACAAAATTCTGTATCATTAGAAAACTGTTACACGTAAATAAATAAAAAGCATTAATAAATTGGGTTTAGCTCCAGTACTGTAACTGCATTTTAAATGGCATCTCAGTGCAGAAAATAATTAGCAGCTAAGTTACTAAACATACATTTAAAAACTAATTCTTTGGTTCATGATAAACTCAGCCATAACCCCCACCCAAAAAAAAAAAAAAAAAAAAAAAATCCACCATAATATTAACTTAATTTGCTGATGACACAATGAATTCTGGGACACAGAGAATACTCAGATGCAGCCTATGTTTTTGGGGTTTTGTCGGCCACATGAGTAGCCACCTACAAATTGGGGCAGCCTATCCGGTGCAGTGATGTAAGCAGCTGACAAATACACCCTCTGTCCTGTGCAAAGCATGAACTGAGAAACAGCCATCATCTGTGGCTCTCTCTGTGAGTATTTGCTTAGATTTTAGCAATAATTGTTATAATCAGCCCTGTTTGTTGACAAAATTTCTCATGAACCACTGAGTCGATTTTGATAAATCTCTCAAAATATTTATATAAAAAAATAAAAGAGACATCAGGTAAATTGTTATGTGTGTCTACAGCTTTTGGAACTAATCCAGTTTAAGATGTTTGCCACATTAATGGGCTTTGATCAACACAAAAAACAGCTGTAACTCTGTCTGAATTTGATGTGGTTGTAGCTGAGAGTCATTCACAAAAGTGCACATTATGTTGCACTTGTTATTAAAAGATTTGACCACATGGCTACATTGCTGTTTATTTCTCATCACAAGATGATTTGGACTAAAAGGCAGCATGTGATATGCATTCCCTTCAAGAAAAAACTAAGTGACTGATTTATCAATATCCCCGATAAGAAGTGCTAAGTTGCTGGGCAAACAAAAACAACAGGATGTAAAAAAAACAATAGATAAAATAATAATAATAATAATAAAAAAACACATCCCAACCCACTCTGCCACTAGAAATAATTATAATAATCAATAATAATAATAACTGAGTGGAACCAGTTGACATAACTCAGTTAGTAAATTCATCATTTCATCTTTTAGATTGCAGTTTGCACCTGCCTTTCAAACATGCTAAATCATTAGCCTAATAGCATAATTACCTAAGTTATATTTGACCAAAAATGACTATAGGCAATTATGCCATTAGGCTTGCAAAACAGAGAGGCAAAAACAACCGCAACCAGATTCAGGTTTGATAAATCCCACTGTGATACAAAATTATATTTGCATTTTCTCCTCCTATAGTTTGTGCTTCTAATCATCATATTCTGCATAAATCAGCTTTTAGTACATGCAAATCTTTGATAAATCAGCCAATATGTTTTTATTTTGTTGTTGTTTTAAATTGGGAGTGGGTGTGGGGGTTGTACACCAAAAGCTTTTACTCTGTGAAGTGACCTGTTTGCTTTACAAATATAGACTCAGTTTCTCTGAGATGGATATTCATGTTAAAACTGCTGGTTCAGGAGAAGAAAAAGGTTTGGTTTGACAAACCTTTTTTTTACATTACCTTCCCAGTGTGGTGTTTTGTCAGCTTAGCAGCGCTCCGTCAGCCTCTGCTATCGCCAGCGCTCCATGTTTGCAGCTCTGCTCCAGAAATTCATTAGCACAGGGAGGCTGAAAGGAAATAAACGCCTCTTTTTTTTTTCTGCCTCATCAGTGAGATTCAAACTGAGTGCGAGTTGCGTAAGTGCTACTAAATTTATCAATGCTCATTTTATGCAAAGTCAGAGCTCCCAGGCGCAGACTGTGTGATGTTCAGAGGAGTGGGGGGAGGGAGGCTTTGTTTCCCTGCAAGCCAGTTGATTTCTATTTTTAGGTCTGGAAAACAAGATTTGAAAAAAAAAAAAAGGTCATGATAATTTTAGCTGTATTTTTCTTGAAGGAGAAGGAAGACATGTTTTTTTTTTTTGTCGCTCAAATGCACAATCAAAGTTGTGCTTGTGCGGGGGATTACAGTCGAGAGTGAATGGCAGCCTGATGCTGCCGTTTTCTCCATGATGCTGTCTTCAGAAGCTCACGCTCCCCTCCTCTGTGTGTGTGAAAGAGAGAGAGAGTGAATGTATGAAGCGAAGGAGATGTTTTCCTGTTGTGCATCTTGAAGGAGAAATCTTTGTGACTTAACTGGAATCTGTGTTTGCTTCATTCACAGTGACGTCTTCAAGTTGTCAGAATCTGAAGGGTTCCTTGCAGACAAACAAGAAAGCAGCTTCCCTGCCTTTTGATGCACACATGTAACACACACAGTCACACATATATTTATACACACACACATCTCCCAACACTTCTGACAACCACCACTGACAATATTCACTCTTTAAACCCAATACTTAATCCCTGTCTTTTTCTAATTCCATATTTTAATCCTCATCGTGACCCAAACTTAATCCTAATTCTGTCACTTGGCAGGTAATTTCCATTTCCCGCTCCACACTTAAAAACTCTTATTTTTGCTTTTCTTTTAGTTTATTAATGCATCTCACGGGCAGCTGTCTCAAGTTCAAAGATCTTTATTCAAGTTCAAGAATCAATTTTATTATCAACTAAAAGCAATTTGTTCCACAGCCAGCTAATAGTAACATAAAAACAACATGTAAAACACAAAAAAAACATCACAATGATATAAGTCCTGATTATAACTAGGATCAACATTATTTATCCTGTTCCCCAACTCGTCAAGCTTTTGCAATAAAAACAAATAACAGAAAACGAATTGAAGAAATTTAAACTCTCAATTGTCTGGTTTTGATAAACATACATAAATCCTGACTCCAATAGTTAATGGCAAAACTTTAAGCAAAGATCTCCTGCAGTCTGTATGCTCTGTAAGTATTTGTTGTGGATCAGTCTCAGCTAATACACTGAATTTTGCCTCTATATCTGTAAAAATAATGGAGTTATGGCCATTTTGTGTTTACTAAGGTCGATTGGTGTAAGCAGTCATTCTGAATTTTGTTGACTCCAACATGTATTTAATTGATGAGGTACTTTTTCTAATCAAATTCTGAGAGTTTCATTAAAATCCGTTCAGTGGTTCATAAAATATTTTGCTAAAAGAAAGACGTGAGCACACAGGAAAAACACATTTTTACCTTTTGCTTTTAAAAACAAGAAACACAGAAAAAAGCAATTAATATATAGCAGTTATTGAAAATGTAAAAGTAATTGTTTTATTTTTTGAAAAACGATAAAAATAAAAAAAAAACGCCTTTTTGTTTCCTTGACTTCCCGTAAACGTGACGGTTGTTTACATTTTCTCCTCTGGACGTGTTACATAAACTCTTCCAAAGCCCACGTCACTAAGAGAAATGCTGCTGTTCAGGTGGGAACCCTGGTTCAGTGACAGTTCTGAACACTGGTTCAGTGACAGTTCTGAACACTGGTTCAGTGACAGTTCTGAACCCTGGTTCAGTGACAGTTCCAACACAGATGTACTGAACCCTGGTTCAGTGACAGTTCTGAAC
>JARVGW010000322.1:26031947-26045629 GCA_031762495.1 Anablepsoides rubrolineatus
CTGGTTCAGTGACAGTTCTGAACCCTGGTTCAGTGACAGTACTGAACCCTGGTTCAGTGACAGTACTGAACCCTGGTTCAGTGACAGTACTGAACCCTGGTTCAGTGACAGTTCTGAACCCTGGTTCAGTGACAGTCCTGAACCCTGGTTCAGTGACAGTTCTGAACCCTGGTTCAGTGACAGTCCTGAACCCTGGTTCAGTGACAGTACACTACATCTGTGTCGGAGCTGAGCGCTGGATTTCATACGCTCCCGAGCGGCACGCCTCATTGAACGTTCGCAACACAATCGACGTTCCCGGGTCTAAAATGGAGGAGGGGAGCCTGTGGCAGCCAGGAGCTGGATCCTGATCAAGTCTTTATGCTAGCAGGGATGTGTTTTTGCTCCAGACTACACGGCCTGTTGCCATGACAACAAACTGAAATGTTCACTATGTGCATTCCACCGAAGTGCTGCTCATCACTGAAAACATCCTCCTCTCTCCTCCTCGACGGTACTTCTCTCCTCCCATCCTCAGAGTTTTGGGGGATTACACACTGACTGACGTGTTCTAACGACAAGACGGCTAAATTTTACTGCACTTAATGAGCCGTTTGAACATAAACTACGTGAGTGAATGAGAGCGTGAGCTGAGGTGCTACTCACTGATACGACAGGGTGAAGTTGCTCAGTGATGACCCAGCGCCGTGGCTTCCAACCCTCCGAGGAAACCGCTCGGCAGATCAGTCCGTCCATCCTGCAGAGAATCTGTGACTGAGGGGTGAAAGTAGAACCTCTGTTCCTCTGAGCAAAGAGAACATGGTTTTTTTTGGTCTTCAGACAGAAATACATTCCTTCCTAACTTGAAGAGATCAGCAGCGATAAAAGCAGATGCCAGACCCACTGACCTCCATTTATTTTAACATCTTAAAGTCAACAGAGATGAGTGAGCATCTGTCGGAAGCTTTATTATAGAAAAAAGTAGAGCTCTAATGAGATCTGGAGGCTTGTGAGTGACTTAGTTGCACCTTGTTTTTATCGCCCTACATCAAAGGTGAAGGGTTGATAAGGTTTTTGCTTCTGTTTGGATGCATTTGCTCGTCATGTAAGCAAAATATCTCTCGAACCTCTAGGCAGACATTAACAAAACTCTAAGAGCATCACTAAGATGCACATTTAGCTCTAAATAACAATTGCAGATAATAGAACTCAGACATCACACAAAATGTTTATAACTATATTGAACTAAAGAGTGGTGTAGTAGTAACTGAGATTCCCTCTGAGATTTAACAGATGTATGAGATCACTCTTATCTCTTTAGAAAGTTTAACCAATAGGTCCATAACTCTGCTTCTTCTCAGCATAAGATGATTAAAGTACTCAACTATGAAATCAAACAAAGTTTATCCTGATCTGGATCAAATAGTGCAGTTTGAAAGCATTTACTCCAGTAAATTTCCAGATGTATGCATTTCTACTGGTACAGTACACACTCAAGTACTTTAATCTGCAAATTTTACTCAAAAATGTGTTTGTAAATACATACCAAAATATTAAAACTATCAGTCTTCTCAATCCCAGACACTCTTCTGAGTTGTCTCCGTATTTTGCCAATTTTCAGCCACTTCTGTTGTTTCTGTAGTTAAACAAACACCTGTTGGCAGTTGAGTTTGTTTACTTATTTTTTATTTAAGGCCGCATTATTCATCAATATGATTTTTTTATATTGATGAATAATTTCTGGACTTTTTTTTGATCTTTTATTATTATTATTATTATTAGTATTTTTTTTTTTTTTTTAAGATTTTTTTTTAATCCATCTTGATAACTTTGCAATGAGTAATTTTAGAACTCTGAGGGAAAAAAGGTAGGGTGCATTATGCAGTTATTTAAAATAAATAAAAAAAATCCTGGGCCTTTAATTTAAAAGTTGCAAGTATGAAAACATTATTTTAGAAAAAACAAAATCTTAATTCTGAAGACACATGGATGCAGCCCAATACCAGCTTGATATCATTTCCTTTCTGTTTATTAAAAAGCTGTGAAAAGTGACACATTTGGATTTGGAATTTACACTTAGAACAGTTGTATCAGATTAATAACACATTTTTTTTTCTTGACAAACCAAACTGTGATTTCGTCAGTCTTGGTGTGCAGGAAGATTTAAAACCTAACAAGCTGCTTAAGCCTCTCGACTCCGGAGCAGCTGTTGGGCTGTGAGATAAATCCGATGGAAAAAGGCTGATGGTTTGATGTTAGCTGGCACCACTTTCTCTTGACTCGCACTTTACCTCTTTTTTTATTTCATTCCACTTCTGAAATCTTTTTATTCATCAACATTTGTCATCATTTGGGCATTTATGGACCTCCAATTGTGTCCTGATCCAGAGATGGACACAGTTTGTCCACTTGTACCCTTTATGTTCTAAGTGCATTTTTTCCTGTTTCGTTCTTTAATATATGATTACTGCAGTGCTGTAAAAGGCTGTATCCATCCCGCAAAACACATCTATCTATGTCATTGCCTGTCAAATGTAATAAAAGTAAAGTGAAAGGAATATGCCAGGGGAGTAAGTCCAAGGTCAGCACCAGTGGATCTAAGTGCAGAAGTTGGTAAATGTTCCCCTGGGGAGGTCACTGCCCTGCATCATGCTGTATTTGTCTGGCAAAAGGCCTACTGACATTCTGCGAACGTAAAAGAGCAGTTTGTCCACAGCTGCAGCAGCAATTATCGCTGACAACTTTTCCATTGGCCGGCCTCGTGACAGCGGTGTCGTGTGTAAAAGGAGTGGGCAGGTAGCTTTTTTGGGGTTGGGGGGGGGGTGATTGGGTTTCAGAGACCAAGAGCTTACAGTAGGACAGCGTCGGGTTTCAAGGCAGAAACAAAATGCCAAATTCTTTGACATGATTAAATGAATGCAGTCTCTGACCGTGGGACAAGCTATTGTTCTTCGTTAGGTGTTGTCTTACGCCTCTGAGTGATGGCGCCTGGTTCTGTTTGTTTTTTTCCTAGATAACAAAAGCAGAAACTATAAGAAGTGTAAAGTCAGGAGAAAACACTCTGACCTGTCTGTTTAGACCTTATGATTGCATTAAGAATAAATGGAATATTTCATTCACTCGTCACAAAATTGTATAAATTTCTCGGGTGTCTGTCTCACTCCCTGTGCTGCAGCTAAAACTGAGAGGCACTCACAGACTTGGGATCCTTTCACTGAGGCATTTGTTGATAGTAACATTGGGCCTCATGCAAAAACCGTTCATACGAACAGATTTGTTCTTAAGTTGTGTGTACGAGTGATTTAGGAGAATTTGTGGCATTCACCAATTTTTTTACATTCTAAGATTTTCTTCAGATACAAACAAAATTCACGTGTGGTCCAGACCTGTCGTATATTTTACGAGCGTCAGTTTGCTAATTTTCCAGACATATTTTCTTCATTAATAACTTTATATTTTATTATTTTGAAGATATTTCAAGTTGAAAATAAATCACTCCATAATTATGTTGACAATAGGCTATTCTGTTTAAATTTAATTAAATTTTAAATGTAAGGAACAATATAAAATGGTTAAATTAAATTAAATTGGCTATTAGTGATGTTGTCTAACACTACAATATTAATATGAAGATCTCAAACTACAAACCAACTTAAATTATACATTAATTAAAGTTTGGAGACATTTTAAAATGCTTTTTTTCAGAACCAGGGGGTAGCGGTGCGCAACTGCTCTTCTTCTGAATAAATGAAAAATATTTGACCAAAAGAAAACTGGAGCAGAACTAGATGAATATGATTATATTATTTAGATTTTTATTTCTGTGACTGTGCGACCCACAGGAGACACGACATTTCATTTCTCGACTTTAAAGCAGCTCCTTTAATTCCACAGCTGACGCTGCTAAAAATGTTTTTTTCTGGATCTCTGAGAGCAGAACTTCAATCTCCGAACTTGTAAAGTTCTTTTTTACTTTGCAATGTTATTTAAGAATGGACTCTTCCTGGTATGTCAGGCAGGAAACATATATCCTTATATGGCATTTTTTTGGGGTGGAAATTATGTAAATTTTTCCTCCCCATGCACGAGCACCTGGATACGCATTAATCAGGTTTATGCTCCTCATTTACACACTTTTCCTGAAGATAGAAGAGTTTGTTGAATCTGACGTGACATGATCATATGAACCCTTCATACGAACAAAAGTAAGAGAAATTTAGGATAAGAATACGAACATGTTCTTGCATGAGGCCCAGTGTGAGTTCTCTTCATATAACTACATACAGTATAAGTAAAAGAAAAACTGTATTGGTTGACATGTTAGGAGTTTAAACTGCTGTTACCATCGATGATACTACCACTTAAACCAGTTGCAGGTATTTACTCAAGCTAGTGTTTAGTGTTGCTTTCTGAATGTGTGTGTGTGTTGTGTGTGTGTGTGGGTGTTGATTAGTGCAGGTTAGAACTGGTGTGTCCTGTACGTTTTGTGGAGATGGCTGTAAAGGTTGAGTTACTATAAATATCTTTTGCGTTGGTCTCATTCTTTTTTTTTTTTATCACTATGACCTGAACGCGCAGATGTTCACAAACCTTTCAGGGTTGTCGTCGTTCACAGCAAAGTCATAACAAACTTGTGTAAAAGCTTGTGGAAGTCAGAACCGGCTGATAAAATTTCCGTCCCAGCACAAGTTCGAAGGTTCGGAAGTGAGTCAGCTCGATGCATAACCTGGTGTTTGTCCAAGAGTCAAGTAATTGCTCTGCAACAACCTCATTTAAAATATTTAAACAGTGTTGAACTTGAATAAGCTCGGGCATCAGGTTTCAAAAGCAACCTTCACGTACCCCCCCCCCCACACACACACACACCCCGCTGACAGAACTGTTTCTGAGAGGACACAGGTAGAAAATATGCCCCAGCATTTCAGCCAACTGCACATTAAACAGTCTGAGTAAACAGTGGGTGATGTGCTGAGTTTTAACTTCTAAGCATGAAATTGTATTACAGTATATTGTATCTGAACATATTATGCTCAAAGAGGAGCTAAAGTTCTTGGAATAAGCTACATTTTTGTTTAAGATATTACAGCATTTGTTGTGACTGAATACAACTGAAACAATTAAGATTTTTACTGGCTCTTCTCACTAGCTGAGAGTCATGCTCAACACATACCTTGAGTACTAACATATCATACAAAAGCTGCAGGGTGAGTGAGAAGTCACAGGATACCCTTTTATTTCAGATAGAAAATTTAAAAAAATGAAATATCTGAACACCCCCAGCAAGTAAAGGGAAAGGTGGCATATACTGTATTTTAGGCTATGTCCTGAACATGGCTGCCATCTTGGATCCATCCACCCATAACTTGCTGGTAGTGGTACCAATACCAATACCAGCATTTTTACAAGTACTCGTTCAAAATGCATCGAGACCCGGAACCAATACCTATTTTGTTTTTTGTTTTGAGTGGATGTTCACATCTTAAAAGCAACCTTCATTAAACTCCAGTGTGAACTCTTTATGCTGTTGATGCGACACGCATGCACAGAAGATGACGTGTCACGTTCAGGAGGAAACAGGTTGCTACTCGTGGATGCTACACGCAAGCATGTTGATTCTGAAGTTGTACAATCAGCGAGGTAATTAATTATCTGAAATGCTTGTTTAGTTCACTTTTTACATTTTAACCTGCTTGTGGTCAGCTTATCTGGTGTAGCGTGTGTTTATTGAAAAAGAGCAATGCCACATGCTTGAAGTAGGGCTGTGTCCCCCTCCCGTTGTAGAAAAGTTACGTCGAAATAATCCCCCCCCACTCCCCCGCAGCACATCGCACAGATCAAAACTTTAACAACCGTAGGTTTTTACACCCAAGTTGTCAGAGAAAAACTTGTTTTTTATGTATTGTTACTCACAGAGATGATAAAAAAAGACGTAGACGTTTGTTCAGTCATAAATCCATCTTGCTGATGTAAAGTCGGCTTCTGGTCTGATGATGAAGATGATGATGATGAAGATGATGAAGATGAGCGCGCAGCAGAGCAGCTGATAGATTCAGCAGGCAGAAGCTCATTGTATGACAGGCAGATATTAAAGCAAGAATGCTGGGTTTAATTATGATTACAGTTTTCTACAAAAAAATATATGCTCTAAAAATTACATTACTTTTACTTTTTATGAAAATTTTATACCGCGATATATACCATTACCGTGAAGGTATTAAATTTATACCGTGATATGAATTTGAGGTCATACCGCTAAGCCCTAGCTTGAAGTAAAACTAACTATTACTCTATTGTTCCACTTTAATATCGATACAGCCCAACTCCAACGTTAATGAATTCTCAGTCATCCAGGACATGGAAATCTCAAAGAAAAAAGCAGAAGCAACTGAACTTCTGTTTTGTAGCTGAAGACGTGTGGAATTACAACAACATGCTGGAAGTGAAACACACTTGAGGAACACGGTCCAACAAAGTTACTATCATATATTTCTGTGGATACTCAGTCATCCAGGACATGAAAAAGGACAACAATAAAACAAAGAAATAGCTACACTGTTTTCCTTTGAAATCCAACACAACAAAGATCACACAAAAAAAAAACATCTTAAAACATTCCTGTTTTCTGAATTTTTATTGAATATATTATATTTTTCTTTAATCAACATTGCACATTTTCCATTTTCAGTCACATCTCATATTGCTGTCTACAAAATGTTGAGAATGTAGAAAATCCAGAAGTCGGAAGGTTTACCCCACCCCCCCACCCCCACAAAAAAAAAAAATCTTAAAAAAAAAAACTAAAAAGAAAAAAAAAACAGAAGGGAGAAAGAAAAAAAAGTCATTTCCAAAGATACGGGGAAAGAAGGAGAAGAAGAGGAGCACCCTCAGAGGAACAGAATACAAACATACCTTGTGTTAGAATGCATATTTCTCAAAACAAAGCATCATGCAGAATAAAAGCAAGACTGGCCGAAACTCACGAGAATATTTCTCAACACCTGAACTGCAGAAGTATTTTACAAGTTGGTTAATAGTCGCTGCTGATTTTCTCTGCTGATTGATGATAATATCTTTATGCCGTCATGAAGGGTGGAGGAAAATAAGGAGTTTGGATACTGAGCAAACACTAAAACAATAAACACACCCAACATCATGACTGTCCCCAAATACTGATACCCCTGCTATCAGAGAGGACTCTTACAGCAAACATAGTTTACTTCTGTGCAGTTAAGATGATCATAAGAACCATAATAAATTATATCAAAAGTGCTAGATTGAATGTAGTCTTGGCTGACTAAACTGCACTAGCTTGCATAGACAGGTGATGATTTCTTTTTCTTTTTAGACTGAGCTCTATAACTAAAATTCCAAAAAATGTCGAGTCAATGTGTAAAATGTA
This sequence comes from Anablepsoides rubrolineatus, assembly GCA_031762495.1. NCBI lineage: Eukaryota > Metazoa > Chordata > Actinopteri > Cyprinodontiformes > Rivulidae > Anablepsoides > Anablepsoides rubrolineatus. The sequence goes on from JARVGW010000322.1 coordinate 26,039,326, forward strand.
AACAAAAACAGAAGATTTTTAAATCTCCTTTGTTATTTTGACGTTGATGGCAGCAACACATCTCAAAACAGTTTGAACATCGGCAACAAAAGGCTGTAAAAATAAATAAGAAACAGCTGAAGGAACATTTTGCAACTGATTTGATTAATTAGAAGCAGTCAGTGAGAGGACTGGGTATGAAAAGATCATTTAAGACAGGCTGAATCTCTGAGTAGTAAAGATGGGCAGAGGTTCAGCATTAAAATAACAAAATAAAATTTTCAAAATAATGACCCTTAGTGGAAAAAAATGTGAGCACTTTGAATATACCATCATCTACGTTTCAAAATATCAAAACGTTTCAAGAATCGGAACAAATGTCAGTGCACAAAGGCAATGACTGATGCCTGAAGTCTGTTATAGACACATGGACTCAGGAGTAACTTCCACAAATCATTTACTGTAAATACAGTTCACCTTGCCATCTGCAAACATTTGTTAAAGCTCTATCGTGCAAAAACTAAGCCATATGTTGACACCATCCAAAAATCCAGCTGTCTTCTTTGGACAAGAGCTCATTTATAATGGACTGAGGTAAAGTCAAAAACTGTTTTGCAATCAGATGAATCAAAAGTTGATATTCTATTTGGATACCTAACTAACAAGAAGTGAAACCACCAGTGTTATGAGAGCAGCAAAGAACTAGGAGTTAAAAGAGAGGGAGGAGAGGGGGTGTTGATAATGTGATGAGCAGGAGATGGAAGGTTGTTGAGAGCAATACGATCAATGTAGAAGAAGTGTTCAGTTTATGATTGTTGTAATAAAAACAGTGCATGGAGGTAAAATGTGTCATCTATGGAGTTAACTGAGTCACTGAACCTGAAGCAAAGTGACTCAAACCACTTCTTCAGCCAGTGCAGAGTAGGAAAGTTCAACACGACCTATTATAAACGCTCAATTACAAAATCTGCCTCTCTGATGGTATAGGGGTGCACCAGGGAATGAACAGGTTCTACATGTGGAGCAGGATCATTAATGCAATAAACCATATAAAGGATTCATAACACATGCTCTCATCCAGACTGCATATTATTTTAGGGAAGGCCTTGCATATTTCAGCAAGACAACGTAACAAAGGGTTTAATACTACCTCCTTTACAGCAGCATGGCTTTGTGGTGGAGTTCAGCTGCAGCTTCAGGTGTCTCACCACTTCACCACATTTGGTGCATCGTGAAACAAAAAATTAAGCTAATAAAAGTCAAAACTGAACAGCTAGAATCCTACATCTGACAAGAAAAGGGAAACATTCTCCTCCAACAACTCCAGCAGTTGGTCTCCTCAGGTCCTAGATGTTTACAGACTGTAAAAGAAGAGGGGATGCTTCACAGTGGGAAACATGTCCCTGTCACATGTCACAGCTGTTTTGAGATGTTTTCTGCCATTAAATGCAAAACTATATTTTTCAAAGAAATTAACACTATCTTTGTTAGGTATGTGTGAATAAAATGTGTGTTTATGATATCTGTGAATCATTGCATTATGATTTTATTTACATCTTAACTGATTTAGAATTTAGGTTTTAGCTATTTGTCCGTATTGTTCATGATTTTGTTCTACACACAGTGGCCCTCCTTCATCAAACTCACCAGGAAAAAACCATAAACAAAATATGTGAAATAAAAAACAAAGTAAAAGCTGCTGCCACAGGTGCTGGGCAGGTGGTGTGTTTTGTTATAATTCCTTGCAAATACAGAGTAATCATACATACCAAAATATACATTTTATTCAAATTATACCTGCCATAAAACTTGGCACCTTGAGATTTTCTAAGTTCAGGACAGACAGAAGATGATCAAAATGAAAACATCAAGAAAAAAAACACTGTTGTAATTTAAATGTTTTCATTTGTGTGGATTCTGGACTCCTTCTGCACTTCTTTCAGTTTGTTACAAATGTTTATTTTCTTTTTAATAAAAGTGACATGACGTGACGGTCAAATCAAAGAGCGAGCCCTGAGGATTTTACAACAGGTAATGCAGAAGTAACCCAACATTTATCCATCAGAACTGAATCTCATGTTAGTTTCTTTAACAAGCTCGTTGCCACTCATTTTAATAAAGGGTTGAAATGTCAAGTAAACCATCTCTTTTAATTAACCTCAGCTAAAACATTTCTACAAAGATCACCTTTTTTATTAGACCAACTCAGGCACCAAAATGCAGTATTTCCAAAAGTGGAGACAAATTTCTCGCCTTCTAAACTCCAGAATCATGACACAATAAGACGTTCTACTTTCTACCGTTCTTGGTTAAACTAGCATTAAAAAAAACTTTATTTTGCCTCCACAAAACACATCTTTTAATTTCACATTAAGTAGAGCTAACATCCAGGATCAACTTTAACAAAGCTTGATGTAGGAGGGCTGGTGGAAGTTACTAGTTTCACTAAATTATTTAAGAGTTTTGAAAGAAAATACAAAACTCTGATTATTGTTTATTATGAGGTGAGGTGCTGAGATCTTGTGTGAATTTGTGTCACCGCCCCCCCTCAAAAAAAAAGAAAAAAAAACTAGTCTTACGCTGTTTATTTCACAAGATTTAACATTTAGCACTCTGTAGCATGAGCTCATCTTTTTGATCTTGCAGCTTCTCACTGCTTTATTTTGTGATTTAGATTTTAAAACAGATACTTCAGCCTGAAGGGTAGTTTTTATTATTCAGTTTGCATCATAAAGTCTACAAATCTTTCATTTACGTCACTAATTTAGGTATTTGATCAAAGTAGCTGCATGTAGGCTTTATATATTCAGGAGTTTTAAAGTAATCTATTGCAAAGTTTGAAATCAAACATAAATAAAGGTCATTGTGAACTTTATAAAATGGAGCAGGTTGACGGAGTTTAGTGGTTTTCCAGACATGTTGAATGCAATTTTAAAATGCAGGTCCGCACTGACTGTAAACAAAGCATTCGGCTGAATCTGCTGAAAAACCCGTGGAAGCTTTCGTTCTAAGTTTGACCTACATTAAGCTGACTGTCGTCTGTTTAGGGAAACAAATAGGGTGGAATCAGACAAGTGTAAAGTCAAGGAGAAAACATTTGGGTGAAAATGTAAGAGGGAGTCTGCTGCTAAACGTGAAGAAAAAAAAAAGTAAGTTCCCGTCAGGACGGCGGAGCACCACAAAGACATTCAAACTTTCTGCTAGAGCGACAAGTTTAGAGTTAAATGATGGATTTTCGGTCATTTCAGCTTTTTCCATTGGTAAACAAACACATAATAGTTGGCATTCGGTCACAAATTTCGCTCAAAAACATTTAATTGAAGGGCACAATTAACAATTATAGACATAGATCCAGGAAAACTACTGTGGGAATTTTATTTTTATATTTTAAAAATCATTTTGTCTGGTCGTTATCACATAGCAAGGAGCACCTTTAACAAACATCAGTTTTGCTATTTGAAACTTCTTTTCTTTACAGAACATCATATTACTGCTCTGCAGGAGAGAAATTGTGGGAAAAAAATTGAAAACCAACATGAGCACTTTATTACAGAGAGTCATGTGGAACATCTCAGACTAAAAGGTGTTTTATTCAGATGTTACCTAACTGACAATGGTACACCAGCTGTTCTCCTCACACTGATGCAGTACTATGATTTGATTTGATATGATTGATACTGTGTTTGGCTCTTGTTGATGAAACTAATATTAGGTTGAATGAGCTAAATGTATATCATCAAATTTAAGTTGCTGCCACACATTTTATCTACTTTTTAATGACTTTGTTGTAATCTGTTTTCTTAATATGTCTGTCCATAACTCCTGTCTAACTTCCTTTTAAAGCAGGACTAAACCATGTGTGTGTGTGTGTGTGTGTGTGGGTGTGTGTGTGTGTGTGTGTAGATCCAGAACTAATACATGATTACAGTTCAGAGATAAATCACTTCGAGGCTGCAGGTTGTTTGTTCTGACTGATTGGATCTGATTACCTAAATTATTTCTACTCTGTTTCATCTTTTTTTGCAGTAAACTAACCTGTAAAATATTGTTTTTTGTTGGGATGCTAACCTGTAGCTGATTCATTTACACCTTAAAATAACTCAGTTAAATAGCTTTCAGCAAGAACGTAGTGTTGTTGTGATACATTAGGTTAAATTCCCCTGTAAAAGAATGATGTCATTCTCCTGAACTAGTGATTTTGCTTGTGGAACCCTTGCAGGTGAAAACAAAACGTGCTTAAAAGGGGACATATCATGTAAAATCCACATTTTAAGCTGTTAAATGCATTTTGTTGTGTACTTGCAGTCTCTAAGTGCAGAAACGTTGAATTTAGACTCTCCTGGTGCTACAAAAAGGAGGAATTCAGACCAATGCATTGCAGTTTAACTTTATAAAGACCCCAGCTGAAGAATTTAAATGTGAAAAATAAGGATTTAAAAAGCATAGTACAGTGCCTTGCAAAAGGTATTTGGCCCCTTTGAGCTTTTCAAATTTTTGCCATATGTTAGGTTTCAAACATAAAGATATAAAATTGTAATTTTTGTGAAGAATCAACAAGTGGGACACCATCATGAAGTGGAACGAAATTTATTGGATATTTTTAAACTTTTTTAACAAATAAAAAACTGAAAAGTGGGGCCTTCAATATTATTCGGCCCCTTTACTTTCAGTGCAGCAAACTCACTCCAGAAGTTCAGTGAGGATCTCTGAATGATCCAATGTTGTCCTAAATGACTGATGATCTTAAACAGAATCCACCTGTGTGTAATCAAGTCTCTGTATGAATGATCTGTGATAGTCTCAGGGTTCTATTTAAAGTGCAGAGAGCATCATGAAGACCAAGGAACACACCAGGAAGGTTAGAGATACTGTTGTGGAGACGTTTAAAGCCGGATTTGAATGCAAAAAGATTTCCCAAGCTTCAAACATCTCAAAGAGCACTGTGCAAGCATCCAGCCATCCAGCCATTTTCTGTACACGTTTATTCCTTTCAGGGTCACTGGTGCCCAAATCCAGCAGTCACAATGTGAGGGGCGGGGTACACCCTGGACGCTACATCCACAAAAAAGAAAAGAACAGACGCTCTCCATCCAACCTCACTGAGCTCGAGCTGTTTTGCAAGGAAGAATGGGCAAGAATTTCATTCTCTCCATGTGCAAAACTGATTGAGACATACTCCAAGAGAATCACAGCTGTAATTGCAGCATAAGATGACACTACAAAGTATTAAGGCAAGGGGGCTGAATACTTTTGCACATTCAGTGTTTCAGCTTTTTATTTGTTAAAAAAGTTTAAAAAATCCAATAAATTTCATTCCACTTCACGATTGTGTCCCACTTCTTTTTGATTCTTCAAAAACATTTTTTTACATCTTTATGTTTGAAATCTGAAATGTGGCAAAAGGTTGAAAAGTTCAAGGGGGCCAAAAAATATGTGTTATAAACATCTCAATTTGTCCACCTCTAGAAAAAAAATAAGCGAAAAAATTGAAATTTGTGAAATTTGAATTCATTCCAGTTGAATCTTAGTTTAACTTAAAGACTAAAAATTAACAAACAGCTTGAGCGGTTCTGCCTAAAAACCAAATGTGCCTACCAGCAGTTTAAAAGATTTATCTCTGAGCTGCAACTGTTGGGGATGAGTTAAAGACAAAAAATGGCAAAAAAATGAAAATAAAAAATCAACCAATATTTGGTTGGAATGATCCTGAAGGACACATTTGCATAAACAAAATTTGGGCCAAAATTTTGATAGGAGTTAGAAATGGGTTCCAGACACCCACCACCGCTGAATAAAAGCAGATTTTATTTAAGCTGCACGTTTGTTCTAGAGCATGAAAAGCAGTATATATGTGTGCAAAGGTTTACAACCTCTTAAACTCTGACAAAAGTGAGTAGATTTTAAAGATACTGTTTGTCTAAAAGTAGTTTCACTGCATGTTTTTGGTATGATGATATTCTTCATATGGGTGTTTAATTGTGGTGTCCCGATACCAGTATTTTTACAATTACTCATACAAAATGCCCAAATATTTGATGCTAATACCAATGCAAGTATCAATACTGCTGTCGATACTCCAATTGAATGAGTTACAGTTTACATTACAAGTGAAACGTCTGTCGGTTCTATGTTTAAGAAATTTATACAAGTTGAAAGAAATGTTATTTTGATTTATTTAAAATTTTTGCAAAATTAATTAATCAGGAAGGCAAGTTCTGTGCTGGGATGCCCCCTCTACACAGTGCAGATGGTGGGAGACAGAAGAACTCTGACTAAAATAACATCACTGATGAACAATGTCTCCCACCCCATGCATGAAGCTGTG
>JARVGW010000322.1:26049592-26061006 GCA_031762495.1 Anablepsoides rubrolineatus
CCACCCCCCACCTTATTTGATGTGGATCTATATCACAACTTCTTTTTCTTCTTCCTTTTTTTTTTTTTTGTCCAGAAGTCCACAACATATAATAAATTTAGGGTTTCACCTTTGGTTATGTAATTATCAAGGCTAGATTTAAAAAAATAGAGAACACACACATCCATGTTAATTTTGCATACAGTCAAATTCAGAGTGAAAACAACGAAGCAGCAGGTCAGCTCTAAATTTGCATCTGAGGAACAAAAAAACAAAAACAAAACAAAAAAATTTTTGTAAATAAAAGTGTTTGAATTTTGTTTGTTTGTCTCGTGTGGCGAAAGCACCCCGAGATGGATCTGCTGCTTCACCGTGGTAGAAAAGTGAGTGTGGCAGATATTTATGATGGGTGTTTATGTTTCTGACATCTTTGCTTTAGTGAAAGTGGATCTGAATGTAAAAAGGTTTCTCGTCTGGTGTTTTTTTGTTTTGTTTTTTTGGTGTGCTATGTTGAGTTTGTCTCATATTTCCTTCCTCTCTGCTCCCTCTGATGAAGGTTTTGTTTTTTTTTTAGTTTTTTTTTCACAAATGTGAAACCAGCATTTGAGTGTTCAATTTATGTGAAACAAACCGAAACAAAAATAGATAAAGTCGCAGTTGCTGGCTGCGCGTCAGCAGGGAGCAAACTCACCATTTAGGAACCGATGACATCTACGAAGCTGACCCAGCTAAAACATAGTGTTGACGATACAACCAAACGTTATCTCTATCATAATAAAATATTCACATCTGTTCCTTACAAGACACTTTTTTTTCCACATGAAAAGAAAACATCTTTTATAAGTCTCTTAGTATTGTCACTTCATACATTTATATATGTGTTGTAATTAAGGCAATCGTTTTGGGTCACAACTTACTTCTTCTTTTTTGTCTTCTACTCTGATCAGAACCTGTCTAGAGTTTGTTTACCGACACAGTACAGCAGCGATCAGCTCCGCTTCTCCAAAGTCCCCGTCAGGTTGTTGCTTTTTAAGTGTCTGTTAGTGCTTAAGTTGACTGGTCATAATGGTTTGCTTGTTCTCGATGTTTGTTTTTGTTCCAGAGCAGTGAGGGGGTGGCGGTGGGGTGGAGGGTACTCCTTCTCCTTGAAACTGGCAGCGCTGCAACACAAAGACAGACAGGAAAGGGGTTGGAAAACTGTCAGCATTCTTGAGAAAACGCCACCTTCAAAACAAAGCAATTTGACCCAAAGTGACTCTAAATGGTTACATTTTTTTTCTCTTTTCCCACCCAAAACTTGGGCAAGATGCATGATAATAACTAGTTGTTTTGTTTTAACATTGACAAAATTAAAAGTTCTTGCTGTGAAAGTGCAATGTTGTATTTCCAAATGCACCTTGTTGATGATGAAGCAATGTTCAAAGTTTTGGTGCAGAAAACCATTCATTAGTTTTGAGGAACAAACATGCATAAATTTAACAACATTAACAAAATTACAACTCATGACCTGAACAAAGTAATTAATTTGTCATGGCTACAAATTGAAAATAGATAAATAAATAAATAAAAAGAAGAAGTTAATCAAATTAGAAGCAATGTGATCCTTGAAGAACAGGAAATTGTATTTTTGTGTTTTATTACCTAGATCCCAAAGTTATGGTGTCAAACTTAGACAATGGTTGACTTTATATGAGTCCTGTTATTTTGAAGGCTAAACCAGGGCTATTCAACTTGTTGGCCACTGGTCTCTGTTCGTATAGACAGGGTAGGGGCTCAACCTAACAACCCACCAACGATATTACCCCCACTGGGGACCAGGCTTTTGTTCCCATAAGGAACAGTAGGTTCACACAGGACTTTATGTACCAGGAAAATGGTAAAACATCATCCCACCAGGTAGCAAAAAAGAAAAACACACACACACACACACGCACACATGCACATCCTTGTATTTGCATCGAACTGAGGACTATGTATTGACTTTCATTCATTTTTATAATTAGATTTAAGTCTAACTCAGACTTTGCCCCTAACCTTAACCTAAACTTTTTTCACACCATACCTCACCTTGCACATGAACCTTGAACACTTTGGGACCTGTTCCCAAAGTGTTCAAGTGTTCAAGGTTATGATTGACCAGAGGTCAGTAGGATTTAGTGACATCTAGTGGTGAAAGAGTAGTTTGCAGCCAAATAAACTCTGAATCCTCAGATGAGTCAACAGGAAAACTCATCTCACTGTGTAGAAACCATGAGCTACTCATTAGTGGACCTGCTGTAGATAAAAAATAACCCATTCCACAGCTCAACAATTTATGTTTTAACACCATTGTACTGTAATGAAAACAGATTGTGCCTTTTTATGTTTTACCAAGAAGGCACGTTCTCATAATGCTGGCCAACAGAAAGGGATGAAAAGTCATTGGACAGCACAGAAGCGGCTGTGTGCGGTTAGTTTTTTAATAATCATCAACACATGTAGTTTAAATCTACTTTGATCTGCGTAGACCAAGGTGTGAAAGAGGAAAAATAACTGCATTTCTGAGATTTCTTTTTTTAAAAAGAGTCAAATTACCAGCCTGTGTTGGCGTTTTTGTTTGAGGTTCAGACTAAATTAGTTATTTTTTCACAATTAGATTTAAAAAACTAAAAAAGAAAAAAAAAACACAATTCAAATTAAAACTGTGGTGGCATTATGGCAGTAATAAAGAAAATAATACAGACTTGCATTAAAATAAAAATATCTCCAACTGCTGCCAATTAACATTTGATCAAATACAATCTTAGTTGTGTTTTTTTTTTTAAGTTCAACCCAAATATGAGCTCCTTTCCCTGTGAAGCGTTTACTTGGTTTTGGCCACTGCCTCTGGAGTAAAACATTTTGCAGAATAACTGCACTCTGTTACAACAATTTGTGTTTATTAAGATGCAAAATCTCGCAGACATGTGTCCTCCTTAAACAGAACAGCTGGCGTATAATTCTCCACCTCAATAATTTGAAGATTTCCACCGTCTCTCAGGAACTGGAAACATTCTGTATGCAATCTGCAGCAGGCGCAGAGCAATTAAAACCAACATACTGAGTCTTTTTTATCTAATTCCCTTATTAGGGCCTTAGAATGTAATCTGTGTTTGTTTGCAATTGTTTTCTCTGAATACTCTTTGCACTTTGCATGCTAAGAGGACAAGATTAGCATCTGATATTAAAGTGGGCATAAACATAAACAGATTGATTGAAGCAATGAAATTAAGGATATTTTAGATGTGATCTGTTATTCTTAACTATCTCTCTGCTACCTGTGTCTGCCCGTTAGCAAAATATCTCATAAACAAGTTGGGGAATTTTAATGAAACTTTGAGGAAATCATCATTGGATGAACATCTACAACTGATTACCTTTTGGAGTCGACACAATTGAAGATGCTACAGCTGATTGAGCTTAGCAACACACACTCAGCTGATGTAGTCATAGCTGAAACTCCCATAGTGAGCATAACATCAATATCACGAGATTGCACATAACCCTGTTTTCTAAGATCCTATCTCTATTGTTTTACAGCAAAAAGAAAGAAAGAAAAACCAGATGCATTCATTTGCCTTTAATAATACTGAATGTTTCAGGGCTTTCTTCATTTAAAATATCGAGCACAAAGGTGTCACAGACTAACAGAAAATATTATTTTCTCAGGTGTTAAAGTACAGACGAGGTGTGGAGTTGAAACCAGCATGCACCTGGAGGGAAACAGAATCATACAAGTGTACAGTCCAATAAAGTAAATCTTGTGGACAACGTTAATAAAGTCGTTGTGGTTTTAATAGCAGACATAAAGGCAGTAAATGAGGTTTAATATCTTTCTAATAACGGAGGTGTTTTTATAGAATGGTTGTGAGAAGAAATGAACTGAGCTGGTAAAGGATGATTTAGCTCCAGCTCCAGCTGTATTTGAACACAAACTATATTCTATATTCAACTCGTCTTGTTTTCATAGTAATGTGACAAACAATTGATGTGAGGGCCTGAGTTTTCCTCACGAGTAGTGACTGATGACGAGAGATCTGAAGCTCGATTTAATCTGCAGTTGCTTGTTTCACATTTGGAAAGTCTCTACATGAGATGCGATCACAGCACCTGAAATACTAATACTCAGTGATGCCGAGGTAGAGTGAACAGGAGACAGGGAAATGTGCACAATGTATTCTAGGAAAAGGCTGTTGTGTTTATAACGAATCAGTGATACAAGGTCAAATCTGCTTGCTGGTTGGGGGGGAATGGCAATTTTTTATTTGCTTTTTACGTCATAGATTTCTGATCAGGCCTCATTTATGAAAGAGTGCAAAGCTTTCATACTTAAGTTGGCATAAGGTTGAAATTTAAAAAGTGTGTATGCTCTCCTTTCCCTCATGCGTTCCAATTTTTATGCAATAGAGCGCAGCTACACATGCTGCTTATCCTAACCTGTCCCCTATAAATAAGTATGCAAATGAGTTTAAATATACAGGTTTCCACTGTGTCCACATACTGCACAACAATAACAAAAGCAACAATTCTTTTTTACTTGCAATGCCCTCCAGCAGCACCAAAGATGTCATTGTTCCACATTTACGCACAACTTTTCACAGCTTTTTACGACCATGTGTCGACACCTTCTGTGTTCTTCTCAGAAAGAATAGAAACGCCTCTTAGACAGTTCATCTGTTTGTGATGTGTGTTAAAAACCTACATGTGATAAATAAACTCTATTTTACACTGAACTGAGGGTGATTCAATCATTTTTGAGACATAAGTGTTTTCCTCTTTGCCTTGGTTTTAAAATAAACTTCTCCTATTGGTCAACAGACAAGAAAGAGCAGGATCCATGTGCAGATTGATTGCACATGTGCAATCAACCTGCACATGGATCCTGCTCCTTCTTGTCTGTTGACCAATAGGAGAGGAGCTGACCCAAGAAGTACCACCCACCTTATTTGCATAATGAGGTAGAAATGCATAAAGTAAAGTAAAAACAGGAGACAGAAAAATGTAAAAACACATGGGAAAAAAATGTATAAATAATATGTACACTGAAAAAAAAAGTTTATTACCTGATGAAAGTAAAAATGTCTTATAAACTGTCAACATTTAAAGGGAATTTTTCTTTACGACAAATAAGAATCACAAATTTTTGTAGAGATGGGAAATTTTTTTTTAGTTTCTACCTCCTTTGATAAACAAACATTATAAACTGCAGGTTAATGTGAGGACGTTTTTGAAACACAAAAGCAGAAGATTTTTTTTTTATTTTTATTTTAGACTCAAGGTCCAGCTAAAAACAAAACAAAAAACTAAGTAAACAACCAAACAGATATACATATCCACAATCAATCCCAAAAAATATATATAAAATTACATACAATTTAATAAAGAATAACTTTAGCTACTAGTGTCTCCACAGCTATAAATGGTATTGCGTACACACTACACACTCAAACTTGCAACCCAATAAATAATTAAGATAAACGGGGGAAAAACAAAACAACAACCAAACAAAAAAGAAAAAAAACGGCCAATTCATTTATAATTTATTTGTGACTTGTAATATCCTTAAATGGATAATCACACTGTGGAATAAGTTTATATTTATGAGAAAGTTACTGTCTTCATTTTATCCCTGACTAGAGTTGAGGTTTGTAGGTGTAATGCTCGTAGTTCACCAGCAGAGGAAGTTGCTCCTGAGGTGAGTGCTGGGTGTGGCTGAGAGCTCAAATCAAAGCCTGCTGACAAACATCTCATTTTTCTGTACTCTTTACTGCAAAACTACAGATTCTGTTGGAGGCGTGTAGCAACTTACCAACATACTTCTACATTTATATGTATTAAAGTTTTGAATGTATTAAAGTGTTGAATTTAGGAAAACGACAACATTGGATGGCTGGAAGTTGCAGTAATGAGATGGCTAATAAATTAGCAGCTCAAACTGATCAATTAGTTTTGCTCCTTGTATTATTTGTCTCATTTGGGCAGAGATTTCCTTCTTATAGTAAACCCTGGGGCTATGGGTATACATATTAACTTCTGTTATTTTTATTTTTGGGGGAAAGTTACAGATGGCCACAGCAGAGATGCCAAAGAAATGCATGTGGCCCCAGAGCCATGGGTTGCAGAGCCTTGTTTTACAGCAGAACATTTGGTGCATCTGATTGGGATGTTGGCATTTTCATATGCAGCCATTTTACATGGCATTTCTTCAAAACATTGCTGTTTCAATAAATATTTTATTATTTAGAATTAGCTAAATATCAGATCTAGAAAAACAAGGTAAATTGTCTAACTTCCTATGAAGAAATGGACTGAGAACATCCTGACAGAAAGTCCATCTTTATTTCTTTGTTCACTCCATCGTAGCATCATATTCAGAGCAAACCACACTAAATGAATGCTGAGGGAAACACACCCATCAAGTTCAGCAGGTGTGAGCAATTTGTACTGTTTTAGCATCACAACACAGCACATCTCTGTCATCCTCACTGCACATTTAAAATATGACCGCCCATCACAAACCCATCGGCAACAAAAGTGACAGAAAAGAAAAAGTGTTCTCTCCCAGTGAGCTGCAGGTTGTAACAGATGAACATTATCTGCCTGGATCAAAAGGAAACCCCATCCAGGATGTTTTGTCTTGATCATTAAGAGACATTTTATGCTTCTTGTTAGAGCCTTCGTTTTCATATAATAAACTGAAAAAACAAACACCCTTCTGGACGATGGGGTTACCACCCCCCCCCCCCCAGCAGCTGCAGACTGAGGGGAGCAGCTTTGAGGTTTGCTGTTCTGCACCAACAACACCACTGTTATGCATTCCTTTTACAATTGATCTAAAAACACAATAATGCCTGACACTCATCACTGAAAAAGAGGATTTCATTTTTTTTCCTGACGTGCCACTTTTTTGTGAATGCAGCGTTGCAGCTGAATGCTAAACTCTCTGAGATGCAAATCCCACCTGCTCTGAGGAGGCAGTACGTATTTGACACTAAATGTAAGTTTTATACAGCCCTGGTTTTTAAGAATCAGTCGCTTTTCTCACAGTTTTTTTTTTTTTTCCATAAAGATGGGAGGAGTTTCTTTTAGAAGAATTCAAATTTCTTGATTTAAATGTGTGCAAACCTCACCAGCTCAGAGAGGCTGACAGTGATTCAGAGGCACAAAGCTCACTTTGTGAGGGGTTTGTCAATTAAACAGATGTAAATCTGAAATGAAATTACACCTGCAAAAATCACACAAACTGCTGTATCTGTAAGTCTGAGTCTTTCATTTTAATTCATATTACAATTTCTCCTTTTGTTTAAAAAAGAATCCTCAATAACACACTTTATATTCTGTGTTAAACTAAGAAGCTAGAATGCGTGGTTTGTTATTAACAATCCTCCAGGAATAAAGAGCTAATTCTTTTTGAAAACTCCACTCAGAAATCACCAGGATCATCTCTGCAAACCCCAAAGTTCTTGTTAAACTCAGTCACAACTTTTTATTAACAATCTGAGACTGTTGCAAAGAAACAGCGTTCATGAGAGAGAACTATTATTTGTAAGGATTCTCAATTTGAGGGACCAAGAATGTTGCACTTGTTCAAAAAAAAAAAAACTTCACCATTTTTTAAATAAAATATTGTCAGAACACATTGTAACCTACTCCCCGTGTCATATTTCCTCTAGTTATTAAAAACCTATTAACAACTAAATATATTACAATTAATATATTGTAACAATGATATAGTCAGCAAGGATAAATGCCTGAAAATATAGGAGTTTGTTTTTTTGTGTTTGTGTTTATTTATTTTTTTAGGGGTAATTTCCCATTTTATAGCTTGCACTGGGACCAGTCTATGAGGATGCTGGTCCTCTACTGGCTTCAACTTCCAGGTTCTCCCCATAATTTACATCCAAAAATAAAAAATATTTGCATAATGCTGATATTGTAAAATTTGTCAGGCCCAGAACTGGCCCACACAATGCACTAACATTATAACACTGGACCCAGATACAGCAAAGAATGACAGTGCTTTGTTGGCCCAGATGTGGTTTGCCAGAGGTGGTCCATGCATGGGCCAGCACCACATAAACCAAACCAGATCTGGACCAGTTGTGGCATGCCACCTTTAAAACACTACCATCTTTGCCAGACCTGGCCCACATCCATTTAACATACCCCTTGCCATGCTAGCAGTGAGCCAGCAGGGCCAGCTTGACACCAGATCTGGCCCACACCTGTCTGCTATTTGGGAATGTTGCAGTTTCTTTGTGGTTACCTCCAAACATGTAATTAAGTGTGAATCCAAACAAAATTTCATCACGTTTTCATCAAAATCTTGCCTTCAGTTTCTCTAATAGTTACAGCCCACTGAGATAAAGGCTTCAGTAACTCAGTCGAAACAATAAAGTACTTTAATTGCTTGTTTATTTGTGTGTGAAACAACAATAAGAGGGATGCATACACTATGTTGTATTCTTAACCCAGCAGCTCTGAGCTCACGTGTGTGAGTTGTGCTCCATCAGCATTGTGTCCAAACGGGAGGCGAGGCTGACTACATTGTCACGTTATGACACGGTCTACCTCAGGCTTGGCCAAGAGGACCATATTAAACCTGTTAGGATCTGTAAAACCCACCTGGCAGCCAAGAAGTGATCCCTGCTCACGATTCAGGGCCCCGGCAGCTGTTTTTCCACGGGACCTAATTTAAAATGGATATGATGTTTGCAGAGAGCAGCCAGAGGCTGCCAAAGAGAGAACCTGCAGGTACGACATTATGTGGGGAGATTTTTACAGCCCCGGAGCCCCGGAAATGATATTAACAAACAAAACTGCAGGCGGTTGATGGAATTAATAAATCCGAAGCGACTCAACAGCTACTCCACCTGATTTCTGGAACTCACTTTGCAGTTTTCAGGACAAATCCGCTTTGATTGCTGAAATTTAAATGAAAACGTCTTCTGAGCAATTACCACATAAGTTCTCCTTGATGCGGGTGCAGGACAGCTTCGCTAAAACCTCAATTTCACTATTGATGTTTTAGAATTCATTTAGCTCTGTTGTTTTGCCTCCTGTTGCATCGTCCTAATTAGATTTGCACATTCATTAAAGACAGAGAGCGAAAAACAGGGATGGGCATGAAAGGAAATTGGTCCAACTGTACCAGTAAAGCTGCAATTTCTAGATTAACAGTCTATAAAACTGGTCATTGTCAATAATGTTTTTGTTTGTGTGTGTGTGTGTGGAGGTGCGATGCATGTTTGTTTGTTTGTCTGTTAGCAAAATATCTCCTAAACCACTGAACAGATTTTAATGAAACTCACAGAAAGTAATCATTGAATGTAATTCTACAACTAATTAACTTTTGGACACAACTTGATTTAAGATGACTGCCACAGCAAAGACATCTTAGCAAACACAAAAAAGGCTCTAACTCAGTCACTTCTGTATATATTGAGCTCAAGTGTGGCGTGGTAGTAGCAGAGACTGATCTCCAATGTATACTCTGAGCCCTGAGACGGTAATATAAAGAATTGTTCAGTGTGGAAACTCAATAATACACAGAAAACTAGTTAAATGCTTATTTTCAGATTTGAAGACACATATAGAAAACCTGGTCACACCCCGGATAAACTGCAAAAAAATCTTCATCTGCCCAAATTTTAAAATCTTATATTCAGCCAAAAAATCTTTTTGATCTTGTTTTGGACTGATTTACTAAACAAGAACAGAAAATTATTAATCTTGCTATCAGAAAGCGTAAGATTATTTATCTTGTTGTTTATCTCATTTACAGCCGTCTTGTTCAGCTCGGTACTTTTCTCCTCTCAGTAGGGATGTTTACAGCACACACGATTTCTGGTTAGCTTCTTAGCTTAGCCTCCTTCACAGTGGAGCTGACCTACACATACTGTAACCAACCGATCCAATCATTTTAAACTTCAGCAGGGGCCACGCAGCCTGCAAAAATCGCTTCTCTATTTTCAATTTTTTTCTATTTGAGTCAAATTTTCAGGCTAACAAGATAAATAATCTTACGTGTTCCAGTAACAAGATTAATAATCTGTACGTGTTTAGTTAATCAGTCTCAAAACAAGATCAAAAAGATATATATATATATATTTTTTTTGGCTGGATATAAGATTTTAAAACTTGGTTAGATGGACAGTTTTTGCAGTGTATGGTGTCATACCCACAAAACAAGAAAGTACCCTTAAATACTTGTAAAACATTATAAGTTTACCCTGCTGGAGTGAGGCCAATGTCCAAAGTAAAGAACTGCAATCAATCACAAAGTATAAGACTGTACCTAAAATTTAGTTCATCAACAACAAACTATTCAACAGTATCAAGGTCTGTGTTTAAACTATTAAAATGCACTTTGTATGTTAGAAAAATATCTCATAAACCACTAGACAATTTTTATGAATCTTTCAGAAAGTAATGTACAATTATAACTGGTTCACTTTTGAAGTCAACCCACTTCAAGATGAATGCTACAGAAATCAACTTTGGCCTATACAAAAATAATTATACTAATGGTAAACCTGATACCAGCAGTTTTACAAGTACTTGTTCTCATACAAAATGCCCTGAAACTCAGAACCAATACCAATATCAATACTTGGATAATAGGACTGACCCTCCATAGAATGGGTTACAGTTTATATTTCAAGTGAAAAGTTTGTCAATTCCATGTTTATGAAATTTATACAAATTGAAAGAAAATCTTTTTTGTGTAGTTTTTAGTTATTTTAATAATACTGTTAGGGATGCACGATATATCGCCATTCATATAGATATTGGCCAATATTGGTCATTTTTTTAGAATATCGGTATCGGTCCGATATGTAAAACTGGGCCAATATTAACGTCTGGTATTGATTTCTCTCTTTATAGCTTTGTGTTTCTGTTTTTAGAGGGGAGATGGTTGGTTGAGCAGCATCTGTTTGATCATGATAGTGATATCGACGCTGCATAGCCAGGAATAACTGAAGTAGGGAGCCATGTCAGAGGCCTGGTTGTTTATTTATGGTATCAAAAAAAGACCCAAGTGTGTTTGTGCAAATATGTATAATATATTTTGTGTGTTTGTGTAATATCAGTATCGGTTAACGGCCATAATAGCAATAATTATATCGGATATTGATATCGGCTGAAATTTTGATATTGGTGCATTCCTAAATACTGTAACAGTATCACGGTGTATATTTCCTTTTATAAATTTAGAGAGGTTGTAGGCCTAAGGAAGAAGAGACAACCTTGTTTTGAATTTTATAAGTACCGTATTTATTCGTGTATAATGCGATCTCATGTATAATACGACCCCCCTAGTTTTATATTAAAAAGCATTAAAAAATTAATTCTCATACTACCTCTAATTTCATATGGACTTCAGGATTTTTCAGCCTTTGCAGTCTTTATATATA
>JARVGW010000322.1:26061106-26075508 GCA_031762495.1 Anablepsoides rubrolineatus
GATGGCAAACTACACTGTAGCCACAGCTGCCCTGGGGCACACCAGGGCAGCGCGATACTGGCGATACTGGCGCCACCAGACCCTCTGACCACCATCAGTAGACACGGCGGGTGAAGTGTCTTGCCCAAGGACACAACGACTGAAACGGCTGGACTGGGGATCGAACCGGTTACCGGACGACTCCCACTCCATCCATCTCAGTCGTTGTGTCCTTGGGCAAGACACTTCACCTGCCTTGCCTGCTGGTGTTTTTTAGTCTCTGACAAAATAAACTCCAAGCCACCAAAACAGATTTGACAAACTTGCCCAAAATATTTTGTGGAACTAATTTCTGCCCAGTCTACCTGAAAATTAACCGGATAAGAAGCTTATTTTATTCATCAAATCCCAATAATTCAATACAAGAAGATGACCAAGATGGCCCTACAGCTATTGGATCAATAGTTGGCATCACTCTGAGTACCTCTGCTTCTGTAATCTTTACACAGCAAGATCGACTGCAGAAAGTCCTCCACAGTCGACCAAAAACAGGATATTTTGTGTCCGTTATCAAGCAAAGCCAAAGAGCCAGAGGGTGAAAGTCAGTCGGGTGAAATGGAAGCACAATGTATAAAACATGAGCATGGGAAGAAAAATCGTAGAACAATGGTACTTTGTAGGTTTATCACTTCAACTAACAGCTGTTTTCTACATTGTAAGTTTGTCAGGACATTTTTTTTTTGTTTTCCTTAAACACAACAAACATTAAATAAATAAAAACATATGTACTGAGAAGCAAGAGGAAGGAGTTCATACTGCTCTCCACCTTTCATGCCAAAGTAAAACAGATTTTACACATTCTGTAAGCACTCAGTTTGTGTTGAGGAGAAATCTCCACTACTAACACTACAGATTCTAGCTCATCTGTAAAATTGACTGAGATATAAGGATTTTGGTATTTGGCAACATCAACAAGCTGTGGCGGCCATCTTGAACAGGGTTGACTGCAACAGTTGTACACATAGTGCTGCTTGATAGTGATACTGATACCAGTATCAAGCAGAAAGCTCCAATACTCAGAACCAATACCAGTACAAGTATCAATACTCTACTGAATGTGTTACAGTTTACACTTCAGTGAAAAAATAGTCAGTTCCATATTTAGGACAATAAGGAAGGAGAGACATCTTGTTCTAAATAAAAGAAATGTTTTTTAAAGTCACTGTGTAATGTTCAAGTTCTAACTCAGTAAGTACTCAGTATCAGTACTCAGTATTAATAAATATCCAAACTGAAACGCTTGTACTCGTACTCGATTTGACCCAATACTACTGGTATTGGGACACATCCAATAATTACTTTGTGAGAGTTTTTGTCAAATATGATGGAATTTTTTCTTATTCCTTAGTTGACAATGAACTCCTCTGCAAATATTTCTGAATTTGAAATTCCCTGACATGTATGCATAAAATCTGGTTATCGTAAAGAACGTAAACCTACAGCAAAACATCTGAAAATAAAAGGAACTGAAACAAGCCAAAAGCAAGATCTTGAGAGCATTTTGGCTGTTTTCCTTAAAGAAAATTAAGGTACAAGTAACATTGTAAAAAAAAAGTGGGTTGAATATTTCACATCAATGAGAGAAAAAGATTAGAAATACAAAAATAAAATAAAACAGATAAATCATGTATTGCTGCTAATTGTGGTTCAAGGAATTACTGTATCATAAATACATTTTATTTCCTTAGCTGTGTCACGTCTACTTTTTAGGAACAATTTTGGGTTGAAGATGAGAGAAATAAATTCATGAGTTTATAAACATGCTGTGTTTCTGTAAGACTGCAGAATTTTAGCTGTGTGGTGCATCCTGAAAGGTTTTTCACAGAGATGGTGCAATCAGTTTGGTTCTTTAGTCTGAAACTAACTCTAAAACAGGGATGATGGCTGCACGAGACACTGGCAAATAAATAAATACAGAAACAAATACAGAAATAGAACATAAACTAAGGCAGGTGAATAAAAAAAGAGACAAAGCCACTTCTGTTATATGGAATAAAAGGTGGTGGATAATGCATTCCTTTAATGCTGGGCCCTTAATTCAACTGAAGAACCCACCTTACATGTTACGATTGTTATTGGTTCATTCTAATATCCATTCAGATTAACTGTTTAACTGTTTTCAAATTACAATGAAACTGTCTTTTTTTTTGCTAAAAAATTCTTGCAAAACAGGAACTTCATAAACTCTGTCACCTTTGTTGTTCAATTTTTTCCAACTAAAAAGTGCTTCTTTCTCATCTAATTAGAACCACAAACTTGTCAGCCACTATTGTCAGCTATAGCCTTTTTTTATTTATATATTTTCTTGCAGATATCTGAACGTAGAAACAAGTGTCACAAAATCATTTCTGAAGGTGTTACAAGTAGAAAACTGCCATCTCACCCTTCACCCCTTTAATTTCCTTGTTTCCCTTTTCTGACAGATCACGCTTAAACTCTTCCTCCCTTGAGACTGTGCTTTCTGGCACCACAGCCTTTTGTTCACATTCTCATCTAAATCTTCAGGTGTGTGTGTCAGAACCACTTTGAAACGAACAGCATCAAAGCAGCCCTGAACATGTCAGACAAGTTTTCTGATGCGTTTTCCAAAGGAGGTGAGTCAAGAAGCACCTTCCTTTTACTCTTAACACATCTGTGTTGCTTAGGACCTAAGACATCAAGAGGGACTTTGTTTGTTGGAGAACATGAGGTCAAACTATAAACAGTTCTGACCAAATTTATATATATATTTAAACTAGAAAGCAAATTGTAAAGTTTTAATGTCAGTTGTGCACATCCCCAGCAGCACATATTCTGAGACCTAACAGATTACACATGATCTTGGTTCAGAATTTAGCCTCTAACTATTTAAAGTCAACTCTCCCTGTCTGTTAGCAAAACATCTCATGAACCACTCAATGGATTTTGATGAAACCTACAGAGAGTAGTCATTGGAGGTACGTCTACAAATGATTAACTTCTGGAGTCAATTAAACTCAAGATGTCTGCCACAGCCAAATGATCTTAGTAAATACATTTATGGCTATAATTTAGTCAGTTTTACAGATATTATGCTAGAATTTGATACATTAGTAGTTGAGACTCCTCAACAAAACATCCACTATGGAGCTAAATTGAGGTCATACGTTTTGTTCAAAATAAAAAAAAAATTGAAACTGAAAAATAATTTTGAAACTGAAAAAAATATTATAAACTGAAAAACCATGTATTAGAATCTGGAACATTTTCAAACATCTTGTCTTTTCAGATTCAACTTTTTTTTTTTGTTTCAAACTTTTGATTTTCAGTTTCAGATTTATGACCCCTATTTAGCATGGGGGGTGGGGCTTTGGATGACAGGCGGTGCAGAATCATGGTTGACAGCTGAACATGGGCTGGACAAGATGCTGCGTTCAGGAACCAGCAGCTATGAGTGGAATGTTGTCAGTCCAATAAAATAAAAATGATTAGTTATCAGTTCCAAACTGTCTGCAGACTGTCCTTCCTTCACCTCTTAGTAAGTTGGAAGGCATTTATCAATAATTTTATACCTGATAATATGCATTCAGATAATATGCTTTCAGGCTTAGTGGGTTTGGCCTCTCCCCCCCGGGACGTGGAGCTCAGGTGGTCTGCCCGACTCGCTTTGACCGGGGGAGGCACTGTAGCCGGGGGTCGCTCCAGACATTGCTGCTAACGGAGTTTTCCGGGTCTGCTCAGACATGTTTCAAACTTTATTCAGCTGTTCTCTGGTGTAATTAACATTTCCTGAAACTTTTGTGTGTTTTTATTTCTGTTTGATGACGGGAGTTTAATCTTAGACAACCACCATCCAACTATTAAACCAGCCATGCGATTTGGTTCAAATTTCTGTCCTATAGGCGGGCACAACCCTCTGAAATGATTTTAACTTTAATCTGCTGTTCTCTGTGGTATATTGAACATTTCCTTAAAGTGTAATAAACATTTCCTGAACGTTTCATAGAAATCTGTTCAGTACTTTTTGAGATATAAGCCCAAGAAGCAACAGGGACATTTCGGCCAAAGTCGGGCCGCGGATCGAGCCATGTAGGCGGGGACAGGATGAGAGCTGGCTGCGCGGAGCTTCAGTGATTTCTGGATGTAGTGTTGTAGTCAAGACCACCTAACCCAAGACCAAGTCAAGACCAAGAGTGTCTCAAGGCCGAGACAAGACCAAGACCAGAAAAAAAAGAAAAACAAAAAAATAGTGTCCTAAAAGATGGAGTATTCCAAAAGTTTAAAGTTGTCCCCATCGTTTCTGAAAGTGAAGCACTGCAGCATTTACAAGTTGCTGTACGCTTTCTTCTGGTTGTTGTTTTACAATTATATTATTTATGAATAATGTAGCCAATCTTTTTACTTAAAATTTTGGAGACATCTTTTACTATTCCTAGTAACATTTGATTGATGCAAAATATTTCATGAACCACTGGATGGATTTTAATGAAACATATGTAACATGATCAATAGATGTACATCTACAAGCAATTACCTTATGGAGCCAACACAATTCAAGACAGCTGCCAAGGCTTAGTAACATTATCCAACACTAAAACAGCTATTACAGAGTTAGCTTTGTAAAAGCTGAGCTATATTTCAATGTGGTAGTAACTGAGAGTCATTCACAACATTGAGCTCAACATCTTTTGCATGAGATTGTGCACAAATTGTCAAATCTGATTAAAATGATTTCAACTGCATAATTTTTCATCTTAAACTAATTTGGATGATTTCTATATTTTCTAGAAATACCATGCCTTTAATGTTTTTGACAGGGCAACTGCAACCCAATCACAGGATGCTGAAATTCCAAACTCAACAGCTTTTACAATTTTAGGTTTATGATTTTAAAAAATCATTCTTCTGAATTAATTTAGAGGCACTGCATGCTGCTTTTTAATTTTTGCATTGTTTAACTTTGTTAAAAAAACAAGGCCACAGATGCTCAGTACCAATTTATCAGGACAGATAAAAGCATTGTTGGGAAAGATTTTGCCGAATAAGGCAGGTACAGTATGTATTAAATCCAGAAGAAGAAGGAAGAAATAAAGAAAACAATAATAAGTTAGCAAGTAGTGACTTCAGGAGCGCGTACATTCACATGTAGCACGATGCCTGGCTTCCTGTTTGCTGACATTAATCCAAAGGCAGCGGGGATTTTCTGCCTCTTGCTGCTTCTTGCCTCACACCCCTGCAGGGCTCTTAGATCTACACTCACTCCCCCGGTCTCTCTCTCTCTCTCTCACACACACATATACAATCACACACAGATGAATACGGTATATAGACTATAAATATTCAGGCAAAGGAACGGTGATACGTGCAGCACAACGCACGCCGTGCTCATTCCAGCCCTGCCACCGAGCTCCCTGTCAGCGTTTTGTTGTGGGAAAAGAGCGTTCGCACATCTGCTTATCTGATGCTGCTCATTTAGGCGGACGTGTTCAGCGCCGTCACCGTTGCTCATCAGCTCTGCTGTCTGCTGCACGCCGAGCCGAGCTTCAGGTGATGCGTGTGTTTGTTTGCGTCTCCATCAGAGGGTGAGAAGCACCGTTTGGAAAGCACATGTGCAACACAACACTTCCCATTACACCGGGACGGCCTGTCACAGTGAGTTAAAGCTGTTGGTTCAAGAGGTCGGGAAGAAAGAATCAGCCACAGATCTCACTCTGAGCTGGACCTGCAGATGACAGGACAGAATGAATGAGACAGACCAGAAGCAAAATGTTGTTGGCCTTGTTTCCACCTATTTTCTGGACAATGAGTCGGTTATGTTAGCGCTCTGTGTAGATGTTTCATAACCAATGTACGTTGCATGATATAATGTGACAAAGCAGCTTCAAACCGCAATCATTATTTCCATGTCAGCAGCCCAAAAGGATCTATACGTTTTGAGAGTTTCTGTGAATCTGTCAGAATACGGGGATAAACTGCTTTAATCTGATCTTTGAGCCACGTGACAGACCCTTTAAAGAAATGGATATCACCCGCCGCCTGTCACGCTAGAGTTTTAGATTAATATCATCTTTTGTTGTGAACTCAAAAAGTTGTAGTCTTTCTGGTCACAGTCCATCATAAAATCATACGTTCCATCTCAAATCTGTGTTGTGAATGACTCAGCGACAGCCACATCAAATTTGAGCTTAAATTCTGTAATATTGACAGAATTAAACAATTTATTTTGTGTTTGCTAATATAGGTAAAAATACTACATGTAGTGCTCAAAGTCTGTGTTGGGCATCAGTCTCTGCTACTTCCACACCAAATCTAAGCCCAGTATCTGTAAAACTAGCTGTTTTTGTGTTTTGAAGGTCAGCTGGCTGTGGTGGCCATTTTGAATACCCAGTCAGTTATAGTTGTAAACCCAAGGATTCCTGGACATTCATTAAAATCTGTCCAGTGGGTCACAATATGTTTTGCTAATAGATAGAGTTTACTTCTAATAGTTAGTAGCAAGATTAAAAAAAAAAAATGTATGCAATCTGTTAGCATGGTCCATCCAAACATGCAACATCTGCTCTCATTATTGCAGTTGGGTGACAAAAATCAGGTGATTTTGTCCTCAGATTTATGTCGCTCAGCACCACTTGTCACAGGCAAACATTTCTCCCCTCCACATACAAAAGTATTGTGTCCTTGGTCAGAAGTTTGTGGGCGTGTTTGTTTATGCTGAAAAGCGCTCTGACAACAATGGCATCGATTTGCTTCAACTACTCCTTTTTTAGAAGACGGAGGTTGTGTGTTCAAACAACATGAATAATTTTAAGGAGCAGATATAAGAAAGTACATCCATCTATATCAGGGTTATTCAAATTGCTCAGGGGGGCATGTTACTCAAAGGGAATAGCTCAGGGGCCAGGGTAGTGGGTGGACACTGCATTATGAAATTGAACAAGTATTTTACCTTGTATATTTGTTTACGAGGAAACCTCATTGGCAGAAGTCACCGCCAGTTGAGTAGCCCAGATCTATATGACTCTTCTAGAAACTTAAATATCAAATGGCCAATGACAGATTTCTGGACAAATGTTGGAAACTGGAGTGGAAACTTCAATGGGAAGAAACACCACAGCAGGAGTTTCCCAGGAGCTCAGCATCGTATCTCGTTGGACTATGGAAGGTGTGTGAGAAAATAAATGTCGAGCAACCATGTGACCAGAGGCCTCCGCTCACATGGGTTTTACCCATCCCCATAAACCATAACCATGTGACCAGGAGTCAACTGTTTGACTTTGGATGGAGCATACTGGGCCCTTTAGAGTTCTAGTCTAGCGTAGACCAACCTCAGCTATAACCACAACAGATTATAGGTCTGTAGTTTGAAACTGATTGAAACATGGCCATTTTTATGTTTTTTAGGGTCGGCTGTCCGTAGCAGCCATCTTGAATCAGGTCAACTCCACAGTTTATTCAAGTGTAAATGTACAATGCATCCAAAGATTACTTTCTGCAAGTTCCATTAAAAGGTGTCCAGTGGTTCATGAGATATTTTGCTGACAGACAGGCAGATAGACAAACGCATACAGACACAAGCAAAAACCATAATGGCTGCCTTTCAACTTTTGATGGCAGGCAAAAGGTAAGACTGCTTCCATCTTAGAAAAACAATTAGTCAAAAATGGAAATAAAATAGAAGTACCCTGATTTAAAGGAGACATAATTCAGTTGGGATCTACAGTATATAAAGTGAAACTGCAATGCTTTGGTCTGAATTCCTCCTTATTGTAACTCCACAAGCCCCTCTTTCACCACTTTTTCTGAGCTGTGTCTTAGATCAACTAATTTTGAGGCTGTCTCTTTAAATCCAAATGAGGCGCATCACACTCCACCCCCCTCCAGCTCCAAGACTGGTCTCTTATAGTTAAATGCCGGGTACACACCGGACGCATTTTGAGCAGCCGAAGCAGCCATTTTACATCTGGACGTGCATCTAGGAGCAGCGCGGCGCGTTTAGCCAGTTTAGTGGCGCGCAAGGTAGCGGTAGGTGCAGTAGAGCGTTTTCCATGCATGCAGCGCGTCCAAAGCAGCTGCTGCTCAAGTTCAAAAAATGTAACTTTTGCTGCTCGACGCAACGTGTCGACCAATCAGCATTTTTGCTGCTCAAAACGCATTTGGTGTGAACCCAGCTTAATAGAGGGGTTAACATCTATAGAGCAGAAAATAAACTTTTTATTTACAAATTAAATAAAAAATGTCAACAAAGAGACTTGTCCATCCAGCCTTACATGTTGGAGCCAGAGTCTGACCCAGAGCCAGAGGAGAATGAAGACCAACAAACTATAATTGGTAATTCCAGACCTTTTATGTCTGTTCCATCACAAATATTGTGATGTTATAATTCAGAAAACGCCATAGAAAATAGAAAAAAACTGAACCAAGAAGAATATAAATATATGCAGCGCATGGACAGACTAATTTAAACCTTTCTGCACTAATAAATGCATTTTACTTTGAATTAAACCACAATTCAGCTTCATAAAACTAACACCCTGTTTCCTGAGCGCCTTTGTGACAGTAGTGCATTGTTTTAATTTTGCCACGCTTCCCTTTATTTCATGCGTAAATTTTAATTGCGGTTGTGGGAAATTAAGCACAATTTCATCATTTAGGCGAACAAAAGGGAAAAAAGCTGCACGCACCAAACAAAAACTGTCATTATCTTTTCATCCATGTCAATCACGCCGTTCCACCTCCGAACCAGCCTCCTCCGTCTCAGGCCCCCGCAGGCTTTTTCCTCACATGTGCGTTACAATAGTGACTTAATGAAACGCCTACAGTCACTTCTCAGCAGCAGATGTAGATGCCTGCCGCTTGTGCTCCTGAGCAGAAAAATCACAACACTGTTTCTCCTGGTAGCTGCTGGCCCCACATCTCCCTGTCTACACACTACATTACAAGCTACAACTCAGTTAGCTCTGCTGTAATTGTGCTTTAGGTTTTTTTTTTATAAGTCCGAACAATGACTTTAACACTTGTTTCCTGTATGGGAAAAAGGCTCCCAAAGCATCTTAAAACTGCATTAAACTGCTCTGTCTGAAGACACAAACATGTTTCATACAAAAATAAAAATAAACAAAGAAATTAACAGTAACAGATAATTAAAACTAGATAATATGGTATCCTGTTATATGTTTAATTTGAAAACTAAACTTTTTCTGGATTAACCTCTCATGGAAATCTTTCCCAAACAGAATATTTCCCTGACAAGAGCCACACCTTTTCAGAGGTCTCCTCAGAGTTCAAATTAAGCTCAATTTAAAGCAGGCACAATAAACAACACTATATTGTTATTGAGGCCAAAGATCATATTTTGGATGGTGACACTGCTGATAAGAGAGGCCAGATTCTGACATGAGAAGCTACCAATTTTACAAATAAAATCATATTGAATCAGTTTGAAAGGAGATCAATCAATCAATTATTTAGTGGATGGATGAATGGATGCTGTAAAAATAAAATGAATAAAAATGCGCTGTCTTTAAAAAAATAAACTACACAAAAATTTCAAAACATGCAAATATGATGGTTAAATATATTATTTTCTGCCACTATTACAAAATGTTATTTTAAAACAAAGATCTATGACAACAGCACATTTCAACTGTAAATTTGCTGTAAACTGTAAATTTTTATTAAGCTCTTAAGCCCTCCAAGACATGAAAAACAAACCAGATTGTTTCTAATAATTAAAAAAATCCACAGAATATCATATTCAATATTAATTAAGCTCCAATAATAGAAATGTATCTGAAATTGCTGATGTATGTTCTACTTGAACAAATTGTCATTTTTCCTTAGCAAAATTATTACGTCTGTGCAACATGCAGCAGTTTCATGAGGGGAAAAAAAGTGCTTATTCATCACGAAAGAGCACATAAACCCTGTTCTCTTTAGGAAGCATTTAGCAGCTAAAGCACAATAGATTTCCCAAAACAAACCAACATACGACAATAATAATACTGAACCCTGCAGCTTCTGAGACGACAGCCCTGACCACCGGATGATTGAAGGATGATGAGTTTGTAAGTCATTTTTTCCAGCTTTCCCCCCTCCCACATTACCAGAATGTAGAAAAACTTCTGTCGTCACCGTCACAACCTGTTTCTACAAATCACAAGTGGCCAAAGATGGAGTTATTGATCGCACACTGAAGTGTTTTAAGATTCCTCCTTGAATAGCATCCTGAATTAATTAGTAAATTCTTTGAAGGTGAGAATTGATCAACACCTAATTGTACTTTTAACAGTGGCTGTTAAACACTTCAATTGTGAGCAATTAGTTTGAAAACTTATTCATTTCATTTAGCATGCACATTCAACAGCTTGATGATGCTGCAGAAAAACAAAAACAACATATTTTCTTTAACTTGGCTGTTTACTTGATTTGAATGTTTTTAATATTTATTTATTCAACCAACTGTGTTGTAGTTTTTTAACAATGTAACATAATAACACCTCCTCGCTTATTGTTGCAATATCTATATTTTTTTGTTTTATGAAACTTTATTGTTGCCAAACGTTTCCACTCGTCCAGTGAGGCTGTAGACCAGATGCACCTCCTCCAGCAAACAAGTAGCTGCCAGCAGCTCCTACCTGCATTAAGGGCTGTAAAAAGCACATATTTGCACTCATAACCTTCCAACACTGCCACATACTGTACACTGAAGTGCTGCTGGAGCTGGGATAATTATTGCATACATCTGTTTGCAAGTAACTTGTTTTGAGTAGAAAATCATGTTCATCCACATTTGACCATGTTCGCAGCGATTGTTCACATAATCATGCATGCATGCTTTCACCACCTGAGCTTCGGTGAAAGTCTTTTTTTTTTTTTTATTAAACTGGTTTTTAATCAGTGTTTCATTGATCTCTCATAAGAAGTTCCTGACCTGGTTGGTGTTTTGTAACCAGGGATGGAGTGGTTTATGAAAACAATTGGAATTGTTCGGTTCACCTGACTTGATTTGGGTCGTGTGCGTTCGGATCGACACGTGTGCCAGATAGTTTTGCACCAGTAGCTAGGCTCCTATGAGCTTTATCAGGAGAAAAATATGAGCAGAGTCACTGAACTGGACAGTAAAAGTGGAACCTATTGTAAAATGCAAAATGTCATCTGATTGTTGTTGCTGTTTTTTTGTAACATTCTATGTGTTTTTTTTTCTCATTCTAAAATAATGTTCACAAAGAACAAGTGACTGTAGTCACTCCTTTGTGTGATGTGAGGATTTTGAATGTGGGAATATGTCACAGAGAGCAGAGGCAAAATTTCCAATAGGGGTCTCTGCAGAAGGCTTTCCAAAAACTGTAAGGAACTGCACTTAATAGACAGGCTAGACTCTCAAAATCTGTTCTGCTCAACTCACAGAGTCAGGAAGTAGGGGTTCCAAAATATGAACTAAATTGCGCTTGTTAAGGCTTAATTAACAAGCAGCTAAAAAATAAATTCCAGTATCCATGTCTGACATTAATTTAAGGCCCAAATAAAACTCATATCGATTAATTAATTTAGAATAATATTCAGTGTTGATGCCTTCTAGTTGTATTTTTCATATGTTATTAAAAAAACAATTAAAGTTTAAATATATTTCAGAACAATGTGACAATACATAACTTTTTGTTTTACATTTTATTTAAAAGTATAAAATCTGGAATATTTTTTTAATTAGATGCAAGCTAATTAACTAACTTAACTAATTTAAGTAGAAGACCTCATTAGTTACTCTGATACTGTCAATAACATTGCTTGAGTCCAACCCATTCATTCAGAGAGGACACACCCACTAAGGGGAAGAACCACCACTTTGTGTTCTTAAGACTCATTAGTCTAGATGTCTGGTCAAGCTTCCAAAAAATTACTAAATTTAACATTAAGCATTATGTTTTTAGCAGGACAATGTTTTTAATTTAGAAAGAAAACTTTTTAGTCCATTTTGCTGCAACACGATTGACTGAGAGCAAAAGTTTTGGGCGAGCCTCATTTCAGCAAACTCTACTGCATAAAACACAACAGGAGGACTGACACCTGACTATATTAAAGACTCAGCAGCTTAATGAGTCGAATAATAGGAAGGACCAAAACTGACATAATTAAAAATAAAAGAAGGGCCCGTATTTATCAAACTTCTTAGAGCGGATTTTTAAACTTAAGTGCTGAAAATTTCTTAGATTTGCTCCTACTCTCAGTCTTAAGAGTAAGTGCCAGTTATCAAAATTCTTAAGTCTAAGAATCACTCTTATTCTCCCAAAAAGTTGAGGACTCTTAAGTGGTTAAGAGTTGCCACTAGGGGTCTAAGATGGACTGAAGAGACAGAGAACACAGAGAATACAGCTGTCCTCCTCCCCACCTGACTGTTATTCTCAGTTATAAAGTGTGGAAAACAGGTTAATCAGAAATACAAAAGAAAGAAAAGTAAAAAAATAAATAAAAATAAAAACGGCTGATAAAGTTGAACTTAAAGGCAGATATTTTTGTGTGGTTGGAGTGGGGTTGTGTGTGTGTGGGTCTGTGTGTGAAGCCACTGCCAGTGTTGTCTGCGAACAGTGGGGAGGAGGAGGAGGAGGAGGAGGAGGAGGAAGCAGCTCAACATTACCTCAGGCTCTGAGACAGCAAAAACTTTAAAGCTGAGTTTTTGATATAAAAATCTGAGATTTTTGTCTGTATTCATGATGAAAATGAGGATATTTTATGCAATTTACAGACAATCAGTACAAGGTGACACCATTAGTGTGTTGAAAGTGAACTTATCTTAGGATTTTATCTTGCCATTTCTCCAACAACATTCTTGAAGATGAAATCCGAGGCAGTGATTGGTTCATGCCGGGGAGTTTCCTGATGACATCATCCAGGATCAGCTTTGTGGCACAGCCAGGTGTCGCAAATCAGCTCTAAGACTGACACTTAAGAATTACTTCTACTTTGCTTAAAGTAAGACTTAATAACTGACTTTTACTCTCAGCTTATAACTAAGATTTTTTTACACTAAGTCCACTTTTAGCAGCATTCTTAAGAGTAATTCTAAAAGGTTTGATATAACGGGAACAGAAATTTATACTGTAAATTGACCAAATAAATAAATAAACACACAAATGCACCAATTAATTTTAATAAGCAGAACTTTACTGCATGTTTTTTAATTTAATTGACCTTCATATTTATTTAACAAATATTTAGCACATAATTAAAATAATTTTACTGTTCTAAAAAATATTTTTTGTTTTTCTTTCCACGTACACGTATTTGTGTCTCTTAAATATTTTCATTTTATGTTATTGGTGTTTTTTCCCACGTCATTTTGTTGTTTTTTACATTTTTCTGTCTCCTGTTTTTACCTATCTTACAAAGCAAAGAGGAAAAATAGCTACTTATCTGTGCCTTTGTTTTAAACTAGCTTTAAACTTTAAGCTAAACTGAGGCAGCACAAGAATGCACAGTTGATCTGCACATGGATTCTGCTCTTTCCTGTCTGTTGACCAATAAGAGAGAAGCTGACCTAAGCAGAACCACCCACCATAATTGTAGAATAAGGCATCATCATCGATGAAAAGGACACAATTACAAAAATTGTATGTCATACTGTTAGGATGTTGTGGCTAGGTGGACCCAAGATGCAGGCAGGCAGGCAAAGTTTAAAGTAAAGTAATTTATTAAAAACAAAAGCTGGCGTGGCAGCAAAAATACAAGGACTTAACTTGAGCATGAACAGGACGACAGGGAACAGCAACAAACAAACAATGAACGGACGAGGAGTGGAGGAAATGAGCCGGTAATATAGTGACAGGGTTGAGTGGAAAATGGAAAACAGCTGAGAAGATTACAAGTAAGGACAGGTGTGAGAAGAATGATCTAGAAAGAACTGAGGAGCATAGAGAGACATATACAAGAGAAGACACCAGAGGGAGACATGACACTTAAAACAACAACGAGCACACACACAAAACCTAATCCTCACAGTACCCTCCCCCGACAATCGTCTCCCGACGATGAACACAAACACGGGTGGGTGGAGGGGGGTACTGAACACAAGACAGGACGGAGGGCAAGAAACAAAAGGACCATGAGACACGGACAACATAGACTACAAGAACAAAACGAAAAACTGAAATCAAACAAAAAACCGGCAGGAAGTCCTGGGAAACAACAAAACAAAAAAAAATAATAACAAGTTCAACAGTTCTGGTGGGCGGCCAGGAGCTGGGCCACCGTGAGGCTGTGGCTCAGGAGGGCGACCCGACGGTCGGCCTAGGCGAGGCTGTGGCTCCGGAGGGCGACCCGACGGTCGGCCTAGGCGAGGCTGTGGCTCCGGAGGTCGACCCGACGGTCGGCCTTGGCGAGGCTGTGGCTCCGGAGGTCGACCCGACGGTCGG
>JARVGW010000322.1:26114773-26138103 GCA_031762495.1 Anablepsoides rubrolineatus
TACAAGTGTGTATTGAACCTAAAGCACTGTATTGAACGGTTCGATACGGGTACATGTATTGTTGCACCCCTAATATACAAATTATATATATATATATATATATATATATATACAGTATATGTGTACATATGTGTATATATGTGTGTGTGTACTATTATACCAGCTCCTGCAGCTCTTCATTTATGCTTTTAGTAACAGAAAGAAATACCCAGAGATACAGTATGTGACCCGTTCTAAAGAAAATTGCAAAACTATATTGCCTGGCCATGCATTGCTTAAGAGATTAAGCAATGCATTAAGCAATAGGAGATTGCTTGGATATTCTGCTGTCATCACACTTCAGTTTGACATGTTTTATAAGTTTTAGTAGTATTATTAATGCCTTTCCTGACGCACTGTGCTGCAGTGCATGATTTCTGTTTTTGGGCTCCAACAATCTGGAATAAAAACTTTAAGAAACCCTGAATATATTTTAATCAAAGTTAGAGACCCATTTGTTTAGAGTTGCTTTTGACTTAAAACATAAAGTGAAAAATTAATTTCAGTCTGTAGTCCAACTTTCCTTTATAAAGTAATTTACTTCTTTTTCATGCTTTGTCATGTAAAACACTGAATTATCATGTTATTGAAATGTGCTATGTAAACTTGCCTTGTCTTTCAGCTTTAAGAGTGTAGTCAGGGAGTGAGAAACACAGCTGAGTGGTAACCATAGTAATCCTATTGTACCACTGTCAGCGGCTTTTAGTTATTTTCCTCTTAGTTACACTTCCTGCTGTTCATACATCGAAACTAAGGCGTTTTATCTCAACTTAGATTATTATAAAACTGAAGTTGGATATATTGACTATATATATTTAGTTTACAGTTCTGGACAAGCTGCACATGAAAATGATGAATTTAGATCCAAACATTGACAGGTTTGCTGCTGAGTTAAAGTTTCTGATGTTCAATGTCCAGTGAGCTGAACCAATCGAACCAGGACTTGCTTTTTTTTTATCCTGTTTCAAATATGTCTTGTTTGTTTGTTTGTTTGTTTGTTTGTTTGTTTGTTTGTTTGTTTGTTTGTTTGTTTGTTTGTTTGTTTCACTGCATCTGTCAGTGTTCTCTGACATGATGGTTATTATGACTATAGCTCAGCAACAACCTGAGTTCCCCTCCTTTATGAGCCAAAGTTACTGAATCAATCCTAGGTTCTTTAAACTTCTACTTGTAAAATCAAAGTTTTTCTTTTCATAGACAAATTTTATAAATCCTCCTCCCACAATGAAAACAGCTGGTTTGGGGTGCTGTGTGTGCTGGCAGCTGGCAGGACTGATTAATGTATCGGCTGGACAGACCGAGACATTCCAAGCTCATAAAACTCCTCTTTTTTTCATGTTTGTTCTTCTTGCTTTGATTGCTTCCAAGGAAAAAGATTTTATCAGTCAGGCATGAACGCTCTAATGTTGCAAGATTAATAAGCATTCTTTAAGACAGTGTATTTAAGTTTCTTCTCATGAAAAAACAAGCAGAATTAGGTTGTTCCAGGCACTCTCATTTCTTTAGGAACAACATTTTTTTCCACAAACTCATTAATTTTACAAAAAAAAAAGAAACATATGGTCCAAACTTTACATGAACGTTCTTGGCCATTCAATAACAGCTGTATTTAGTAGACAATATGTGCTTTATTCTATTAGAAAAAAGAATATTATTTTAAAAACACTTAAGTGTTTAAGACAAATATGAAGAGAAAACATTTATGATTTTGAATCATTATTCATTTTCAGTGTTTTTCCAACTATTTGGTTTTACCTGTTAGTCAGTCAGATGTTTTGTAAATAGATTATGTTTAATAGTGAAGTTAGTTTAATCACCTGCTTTATATTAAGAATGCATACTTTGTACAGTAATGTTTCTGTGAATTTATTCTTAGGGGGAAAGATGAGAGGAAATGTTTTTAAATCTCTGAACACATTGAAATCACTGCAGAAAATGAATATTGTAACAAAAATCATTATTACAGATTTACTGATAATCTGAAGTTTGCAAATCTTGGTCAGAAGAAAAGTTAACTCCCTAATTTAATTAAAATGTGTTTTTTTTCTAATAACTCAACATTTTCTAAAAAACAAACAAATAAAAACAATAAGATTCTTCTGGACACTTCAAATAGCTAAAACATTTTTTTAAATTAAGAGTCTAGCATTCCTTGAAGAAATGCAGGAAGGCAAAGTTTTACGCTAAAGTTTTGGTCAAACCATAAAAAGAAATTGTTATGTGCAATTTTTAGGCAACATTGTGAGATTTCACACTCTGGGTGTGTGTAGTGAAGAACTCTACCACATCAGGTTTTAGCTCATGGTCTCAGAAATTGACTGAGTTATCGCTATTTTTGTGTTAAATAATTAGGATTAGCTGTGATGGACATCTTGAATATGACAGACTCCAAACGTTAATCAATTATTGATGGGCACGTCCCACTGGGAGGAGACCCAGAGGAAGAACCAGGTTTCTCAGCTGGCCTGGGAACACCTTGGGATTCCCCAAGAGGAGCTGGACCAAGTGGCTGGGGAGAGGGAAGTCTGGGTCTCTCTGCTTAGGCTGCTGCCCCTGCGACTCGATCCCAGATAAACGGAAGAAAACGGACGGACCAATGTTAATCATTTATTGATGTCATTAAAATCCATTTATTTACTGACAGACAGACGAGATTGACTCCAACAGTTAATGCCATCATTTTAAGAAAAAGACCTCTTAAAATGAGAAGCTGGAGTTTGTTTTATGTAGGACTCTCAGTAGCACAACAGATTTTAGCACAGCATCTGTAAAACTGACTCAATTAAACCCACGTTTGTGTTTACTATAATGAGTTCACTGCAGCAGCCTTTTGACCTGGGTTCCCACTGAAAGTGAGTTTGTTGATCAGAATAAGTCTTGAACATCTGCCAAGTGGATCATAAGATATTTTGCTAACAGACAAACAGTGCTGACTCCTAATATTAATGGCAACATTTTAAACAACATCTTGAAAAATCTGTTAGAATATTTGTTGGTGATCACTCTCTGTTATGACCACACCAATCTTTAGATCATTGTCTGTAAAAGTGGCTGAGTAATAGATCTTCTATTGTATTCCAGGTCTGTTGTCTTTGGCAGCCATCTTGAATCCATTTGTGTCCAAAAGCTAATCAGTGTTAGCCTCACATCCAAAGATTAACTCTTGAAAGTTTGATTAAAATTCATCCAGTGGTTCATGCAACATTTTGCTAACAGACACAAACACACAAGAGCAAAAACCAAGTATGTTTTAAGCGAACTGCTTGGGCTGAAACAGGACTTTTGATTTAGTTGCCAGGTTAAACACATGATTTTGGTCTGACATAATAAGGATGAAAGCGATGAAAGTCATGTCTTCTAACCATGACTTCACGTCTTAGTGCTTTGTTCCTGTCAGTTCACAGACAGTATGGTTGGTGTGCCAAGAGGGCATCAGTGTGAGAAGCTTCTTTTGACCAATCTTTCTCACTATTCAGCTGAAACACAAGAAAAAAAAGCATTTTCAAACAAAGCATCCTGGGAGAACTATTGTCTTGTTAGCTGCTGTCAGACAAGCCTTTGACTGAATTTTAGGAACACTGTTGCTTTGTGTGTTTTTGAAATACATAGTCTGTTTTTCACTTCAACACAAAAGCTGAAGTAAACCACGGCCCACGTAGGCTGTGGCCAAAGTGGGCCACAATTGGCTACATAGACCGCTTGTGTCGGCTGCATAAACAGCTGTTAAATGAGACGGTCTAGGAAGAAGTATGTTTGCGTGACCACACGCTGCCTCGTTGTGATATGTTTTATATCACATTACATCAGCTGGTTTATTCAAAAACGTTACACGTAAATCAATAAAAGCATTAATAATTTGGGTTTAGCTCCAGTATCAGGGCATGTAACTGCATTTTATCTAACATCTCATTGCAACAAAAGTTTCATCAGCTAAGTTGCTAAACAAATTCTTTGTTCTGTGATACATTTCCAAACTCTACTGTAAAAAGAAAGAAAGAAAGAAAGAAAGAAAGACAGAAAGAAAGAAATTTGACACAAAAATAAAAAATAACTCTAATGTATTTTCTATTTAATTTGCTGACAGAGCAATGAATTCTGGGATACCATCGACTGTGTGAAGCTCAGATGCAGTCTACGTTTTTGGGGTTTTGTCGGCTGCATGAGTAGGTGCCTACAAAATGGGACAGCCTACAGCGGAGGGCAGTCACGTTATCGGCCGACAAATGCATCCTACGTCACCTGAAACCCTTAAACTGGGATACGGCCATTGCTGCTTCTCCAAGTCAAAATGGCCGCCAGTAAATAAAATGCTGCCAATAATTCACCTTTAGCAGGTATTTCCAAAACTTTTAACAGGTAATGCCAAAGTTCTAAACAAAGGCCTTTAGCAGTTAGCACTTGGGTTATGTATTGGGGTTGATCCTCAGCTTCCACACCAAATATCTTAAACAAATCTACTAAACTGAGTTTTAGAAGTGTTCGTGTTTCCAAAAGTCAGTCAGTTGTGTCGGCCATCTTGATTTATGTGGACTTCAAGAGTTAATCAGTTGTACATCTACTGTTTACTTTCTGAAAGTTCGATTCGAGTGCCTCATGATTTATTTTGCTAACACAATAGACAAACAATCACACAGACACACACTCACAGAAAAAACATTATTTCTCACGTTTTGCCTTCAGCAGCTATAATAAATATTTACTTATTATTTGACCCAAAATCAAATCAAACAGTAAAACTAGTGTTCTGACTAATGATTTTATGTTTTAGATTATAATTTAACCAATCATTAAACATTTTAGTTTTATAGCTACATGCCATCTATACTGTCTTTCTCTTTCATGTCAAATGATTATTATTGTCCAGTAAAGGGTCAAATGGCCACACCCCAAAAAATCTTTAAAATTAATCTGATGAGTAATGTCTTTGACCCATTTAGGGGTTTCACGTGACGCCGCGGTTCACACCCTGTCATAAGTGGTAAAAGCATCACAGCCAGCTGCGCATTCACGCGGAAAAATAACAGCAGAATCTAAAGAGCTGTTGTATTTATGACTCGCGCTTCAGGCAGCTAAAGAAAGGTTTATGGGAGCTACTTGGTGTCCCATTACAGGTCGCCTGCAGAGGGTTTCACAGCTGTGAGGCCATCTTTTTATTTTGTTCCTAACAGCCACTTTCATGACGCGACAAATGCACGAGCTGGTGAGTGTTGCAGAGGAAGGATTCATACTATCCCACCGCTCCACAGGTCACACAAATGGATCCAGAAAAGCATGCATCAGCAAAAATGGAGGAATAAAAAAAAAGCTTCCAAAACTGAATGTGCATCTCAACAATAAGCTCTGATAACTTAAAGCATTACGTGCAATCATTGTAAAACTTGTGCTATAGCTTTTAGGGGTTTTATACTTTTTGATTTATTTTACTTTTTCAAAGTATTTTTACCATAACATCACATTTAAATCTCTCCTTGTTTTCTATTAAAGCTTACCCCTTTTTTTTGTTTTTAGCCACTGTCTCGCTAGTTTTAGTTTTTAGCT
Source organism: Anablepsoides rubrolineatus (assembly GCA_031762495.1). Classification (NCBI taxonomy): domain Eukaryota; kingdom Metazoa; phylum Chordata; class Actinopteri; order Cyprinodontiformes; family Rivulidae; genus Anablepsoides; species Anablepsoides rubrolineatus. The sequence continues at coordinate 26,120,351 of JARVGW010000322.1, forward strand.
AAAGTTTAGCTTGTTTAGCTTTAAGCTATGGTTTCTGTAACATTTTAAATTCCACTTTTAACTTTTTTATTTTAATTTTTTTTTGCTGTTGTAGGTGTTTGCCTACTGTTTTAGCTACATATTTTGCTACTTTTTGTTTTAGCTACTCTTTTTATCAGCTTGTTTTTTCTAGCTTTTAGATAAAGTTTTGCTGATTCTGGCTTTAAGCTAAATTCTTGCTAATATTTACCTTTAGCTTTAATTATGAATATTGTAGTTTTAGGCTACAATTTTGCCTATTATAGCTTTTAACTGTTTTTTTTTTTGTTTGCTTGTTTGTTTGTTTGTTTGTTTTGTTTGTTTTGTTGTTGACAGCATACATTATCTATTTTTTGTTTGTCTTGTAATTTTAAGTTTTAGCTACAATTTCTTTTATTGACTGTTTTTCTAATTTTAGATTTTAGTTTTGTTGATGTAAGATTTGTGAAACTGTTTTGCTAACTTTAGCTTTCATTTGCTGTTTTCTTTATTTTAGCTTATGTTCTTCTTGTTCTGTTCATTTATTCTTTGACAGATTTCAGTACAGTCATTCAGCACTCTACTGGTTTGTGAGATATTTTACCAATAAACAGACAAAGTCACACACAGCATAACATACTGCCCATCTTTCTCATTTTAACAGCGATACATCTGCCTGCACAGTTATTAAGACCCTGCGGCTAAGTTTCTACATCACTTTTGGAAACAGAACCAGACTTCTCACTGGGCCAAATGACAAAATGTGAACACTTTATGAAAATTTGAAGGTTTTTAAGTATCAGTTACCTGCAGAGCACTTGTTTTAGGGCCTGCATTTTAAAAAATATAAATAAAAGCTCATCTAAAAGCTGTTTCAAAGAGGTAACCATTCAGGTTTATAGTGTTATTAAGGGCTGCAATCATCCTGATGGGTGTTTCTGGTATCGACTGCAATCAGAACAGCTCAGGAGAAAGCTCCACCACCACACATTACCTCCACCAAGATAATTGTGGAGTTGAATCAACACCTCTCTAAAGCAGGATTCCCTGTGTGGAAAAGAATCGATGGCAACGCTGTTGTATTAGACAGAGTACGTCTTAGCTAGTGGTTAATCTTGGTGCTTTTTATCTCTTTCTATAGTTTCCCATCGACTGCAGCTCCAGTGTAATCTGGGACGGACTCCGGCCCTCGGTGACCTTGAACACGTATAAGCAGATGTGGAAGATGGATGGCTGTCTTGGCTGCAGGTGGGAGTCATTTTCTGAGCGGCTAAATGAGCCATTATTTAGCAGGGTCAGGCGGGACTTTGACCTTTGGTTGTCAGCACAATTTGCCTCCCGCTCTGCAGAGCGGGTCCGTCTGAAGGAGTTCCTTATAGCTGGTCTGCAGGACATGAGGAGCCTCACTCAATGACACATCTGTTAAAGGCGCATGCTGGAAGAAATTAGGATAAAAACTGTTGCAGACTGTTTGTTTAACAAGTTATTCTGTAAGAAATTGTTAAAGATTAAAGATTTTGCATTCCTTGAAGGAATATTGTCCCTACATGGCAGCATTTTATGTCACGTAATGTGTAGCACTCAGAACACATACAACTAGCACACAAAACTTTAGCTAAATGTCTGCAAATGTCTGTCTGTTGAGTTTACAGCCAGAGACAAGTTAAAGGCAAAGTTTTCTAAACAAATCTTGTGTGGTCAGTGTGTGTTAGGGATGGCTCTAAGCTACTACCTCCTCAGGTTTCCGGTCAATATCTGTGGAATCGACTGTGTTAGCCATTTGTATGTTTGCTACAGGTGCTTTGCTAAAATCTGTTCCCTGGTTCACGAGATATTTTGCTAACAGCATAGCCATCCCTACAGACCAGTATTGATAACATATAACACACTACTCCCCTGCAGCTGCTGCAGAAAGTGTTGTCTATATGCCTCCCCCGTGTTTATTACAAACCTGTATGAATCTGTTTGGATATAATTTACTATTTTTATTCTTTTTTTTTTCTTTTTGTTTAAAGATTTGAGTCAAATGCTGTCAAACTTAGATTGAGGCCTTACGGTTTTGGCTTTGCCTGCCACCTAAAGGCTAAGGCAGACAATAATAATGTTGCTCATGTCTAAATGTGGGAGCTTATGTGTTTTTTTAGCGAAACATCTTGTGACCTACCAGTCGAAGATATTGAGATACGTTTGGTTGTGATAGTAAAAAATGATCCAATGCTAATAAAGCATTACATCTTTGTTTCAAGGAAGAAACTGTTTAATATACATCTATAACAATGTTATTATCAGTAATGTTAATGTCAATAATGATCAACCTTTGGACCCAATCCAATTGAAGAAGTTCACCACAGCCAGATGACCTCAGGAAACACAAACATGGTTGTAATTCTGTTCGTTTTACAGATAAAATTTGATGTAGTATAGCTGAGACTCAGATCATACCGTCCTGCAATCTAACATAACATTTTGCATTATAATAATATCAAGATTTGACCAAGACAGCTCCAGCTCAACATAAGAAGATTTCATATGTATTCCTTCACATAATCCAGACATTGAATTTGTGTTTTTGAATTGAATATTAGCAAAAAAAAATGTCTTAAATAAACCTTTGAGACCCTCCCTAGTTGCACACTTCTGTCTGGTTTTTGGTCTAGAACTAAAGTGACCTCTAGACTTCTTCCTACAAGCTGAAAGCTGTGATTCACTGCTGTGGTCTGGAAAGTAGCACACATTTATCAATGAGCAGTCCATTCACAAGACTGCACTCCTATAGTTGGAGTTCATGTAAAGGAGAAATAAAGACAACTTTTCCTCAACTTAAAAAAAACCTCCTGAAGTCCTTATTTCAAAGTGAAATAAAATGAAAACAAACAGCTTATAAACACGGCACAGCCAAGGATTACAGATAAGTTGTGGCCGACTTTTATCTGATTAGCAGAGCAGCCACTTAACTTTCCTGTGCCTCGGCCCGACTGGTTTGTTCTCTGCGCTTCCCATGATTACGTAACCCAGTCTGACATTATCTACTCCACAGGCAGTTTCTTTCCACCTCTCCCTCATGCCGTTTGACAGACACAGCATACTTTTTGGGGAAACAACAATAAATAAATCCTCTTTTTTTTTTTTGCACATGACCCAGCCTTATGTTTTATATCTAAGCTACAAAAAAAAAGAAAGGAAGAAAGTCAGTCTCACACGTGACGGTTAAGATGCTGCGAACAGTCGGCTCCTGAGCCTCAGTGGCTGCAGATGATACAGGCTGTTTTCACCATCAGCTCAGCAGTCTTCAGAATATGTCAGACCCACACACACACACACACACAGTTTATGTTTGAAAATTGGTTTGGATTGTGCCTCTCGCTGTAAGCCACATTATGTAAGAGTGAAGTTTGAGGCTGGCTCCAAGTCCAAGCCACTATGGTGCTGTGGATGTTTGGTTGTGGGTGCAGGTGGTTAAAAATATCCTGCATGAATAGCTCCTCTGAGGATATAAAAACACGTTGTGATCAAATATTACAAGCTGCTGATGCTGGGATTCGGTTATGAGAAGAGAACTGATGAAATGAGCGATGTGTGCGTGTTGAGGGAGTAATATTTTCATTCATGCGGCCATGTGTCTGTACTTTTAAGAGTCAACCTCATTGAAGATGACCACCACAGCTATGTGACCATAGAAAACCCATTAATCATGAATGACTCTAACCCAGTCAGTTTTATACATGAGCGTAATCTATGGGGGGAGTATGACCCCCACAATAATTCGATCAGTCAATATAACCCCTCCACTCAATGAAATGACATCATTTGCTCTAATACAATAGAAATAAACAGCTGCAATTCTTGATGGTTTTAGGTAACTTTGACCTGATTTCAAAAATTATGATGTCACATACGTTTAAGCATAGTTGCTGAAAATGACGTGCAGGGTTTTAGTCTGCTCTCATCAAACTATGGCTGTATTTGTTGAATTGTGTTGTAATTTTTTCTAGCCAAATTATAATGCACCAGGTACATACATACATAACATACTCTTGGAAAATAGTTCTGTCGTATGATAGATCTGATGTGGAAGAGAAAAGATGCAGAGTGAATACAAAGAAAACAGGAAAGTTAAGTAAATCACAGTAAAAGCGTTCCAATGTATTTTAACCCCAAAATATCCTGACTTGTTTTACAAAAGTAAATGATTCAGTAAATAAATAAATAGGTAGAGAGCGTAACACCCCGCCCACTCACCCAACATAATGGTAGACCTAAAGTTACACCCTTGATTTTATAGCACTTGATGGTGTGGTAGTAGCTATGGGGTTGATACTGGGATATTTCAACCCATTCTCACTCCCAACTTGTCACATATTGATGCTTGGTCAGGTACCGTCTGCGTCCAGTTTTGACAGGCCAGGTACCACCCTCACATCAGGTATTAACGAGATGAGGCGGAGGAGGAGGAGTCATATTTTTGAAAAGAGAAATGCAGGACAACTAACTGTCCCAGACCCTAAATTGAACTTCTATTAGCCCTTTACATCCTATCCCTGACCTCAGTACCTAAAATTAACCATTAATCCTGATCCCTAATATTAACCACAGACCCCCAACCCAAAGACCCCTATGTGGCGCAACCCAGAAAAGCTGCAGGCATTAATAACTGATGCGAGGGGGTAACCTGACGCGTCAAAACTGGGCGCAGACAGTACCTGACCAAGTGTAAATATGTGACAAGTCAGGAGTGAGAACGTGTTGGATTTTTGGTATGATAAGTCAATACAGGGCTAGTACCACCAATACCCAGATACATTCACAGAATAGGATTTTTTTTTTTATTAATTTCACAGATAAGGGTTAGTACTTAAGTAAACGTAAAACTGCTCACAATAATTGGGGAAGTAAAAAAGTACTTTTACACATGCTCTAAGAAATGAAGTGCTGAATTTACTTAACCAAGTTATGTACACTGGTTCCACTAAGCCAAGTTGAGTAAATGTAAAACAATTTACACATTTTGTAAAACAAGAAACTGTGTAAATTGCTTAAGTCACTCAAGTTGGTTTAGTGGAAGCAGTTGACATGACATGGTTGAGTAAATTCAACACTTTATTTTTTAAAGTGCTTAAACAACTCCTTTCACGATGAGTTCTAGTCATATTTTAATTTGTAGTGCATAACAAGGTGTTACATAAAGTATCATTTTCATGTTTTGAATGTTACAAAATCAATGTAAAAGTTATGATTTAAAATATACTTTCTCAAAAACTGCTTATGTACTGTAAAAAAGTAAATGTATTTTGTTACTATACACCTCTGTCGATACCTATGACAATATGGATACTTTTTACTTAAAAGTCCTTTTCAGTGAATAATTTTATAATTTTGTCTTTAGTTAGTGAAATATGTTAAAATATGGAACAAAAATTTTAAGTAGGGATGCACCGATAGGAAAATTTCAGCCGATATCGATATCGTTATAATTATTGCTGTTATGGCCGATAACCGATATTTACAGATATTATACAAACACACAAATTATATTATACAAATACACACAAACACACTTGGATCTTTTTTTGATATGGTAAATAAACAACCAGACCTCTGACATTTATTCTTACTTCAGGCTACGCAGCATCAGAATCACTATCATGATCAAACAGATGCTGCTCAACCAACCATCTCCACTACCAAAACAAAATCACAAAGCTAAAAAGTGGGAAATCAATCTAGAAAGTTAATATCAGCCCAGTTTTACATATCGGACCAATACCGATATTAATACCAATATATCATGCATCCCTATTTTTAAGCATATAAAATAATTTTCTGTTAATTAACAACAGCAATATAAAACAATGTAATAATCTAAAATAGACTGAATAATGCCTGTTGCCACACAATTTGCATTGATGTAAAAAATTTCAGCCCATATCAATATCCGATATTATTATTGCTGTTAAGGTGGATAACCAATATTTACCAATATTACACAAATATTTACACATACGCACAAATACACTTGTCTATTTTTGATTCCATAAACCTCTGACATGGCTCTCTACATATGACAATCATGATCAAACATACCACTCGACCAACCATTTCCCCTCCCAAAACAGAAACACAAAGCTAAAAATTGGGAAATCAATATCAGACGTTAATATCGGCCCAGTTTTACTTATCGGACCGCTATCGATATTCTAAAAAATGACCAGCCGATACCAATGTTAATGCCGATATGTCATGCTTCCCTAACAAGAAAATAGTCCCTAGTGCAAAAATAACAACAAAGCAACAATGTAAACAAAATATAAATAGAATAATTTCAATGACACAACGAAAAATATCTTCTACAGGAAGGGTTTCGGCTACAAATAACTCCAAACAATTTGGAGAGTCTGTATGAATAAGGTGAAAAATAATGTCAGGAGTGCAAATAAAGTGTAAACAAACATATCGATCTCACCACGCTATTGATCTGATACTGATGCTCATCCTGGTATTGATACTTACATCGACACGCCCACCCCTAGAAAGAACTGGGCATGATCTTAGAGCATTACACACTGAGCAATATTTAGATTAAAACTTTAGCATCAATTTTAAACTCAGTCAGTTTTATAGAAGCTACAACTTGGTGTGGTAGTCGCTGAGAGTCATTCCCAACACACACAATAGACCAAGCACAAATTACCTGAGACCTCACAATATTGCAATATTGCGCAATTGCACAAATTGCACAAAATATTTGAGGTTAGCCCAAAGCTACGATACAATCATTTCTCAACATAAGATGATTTTATCATGATGTGAAAGTGGGTGATATGCATTCTTTAACTCCTTCCTGCTTAACCTTTAATATTAAAAACACTTGAAAGGTTTTCAGTTTGAGTTTCGATGTATTGGTTGTCTTATGTCTTCTACTTTTCTAACAGAAACCAATACTTTCCTAACTTTTCCTCAAAATTATCCAAAATAGTTGAAATTATGTTTTCCCCCGGTAAAAAAAAAGGAATAAATTATTTTTCCTGAATTATAATAAACCTAATCTCTTCTGAGAGAAAAATCCACCCGGCCACTAGAAGACTTGCTAATTATGTTTAAATATAAAAATATAAATAAGAATATTTCCACCTTTGATGGGATAGATTGGATCAAAGAAATCTTCTTTGTTTCATAAATGACTTTCACTTCACAGAAAGTTATCCTGAGCAGAATCAGCACTGAAGCCTCAGAGTTTCCACTTTAATTAAAAGACATATATTTGACCGACTGAGTCTGGCCCCTGTTCAGATCCCAGTGAGCTCACAGAGAACGTTTTCTCCTGTAGTAGTAAGCTGTCAAAACATTTTTATAGTGTCCATAATTGAACAGACACACACACACACACAAACACACACACAAACACACATCATTTTGTACAAATTCAACAAGTTGATGAAAACCAAAAACAGGCCAAAAGCTGTTTCTCCTTTAAAAGTACCTTTTACTATTTTTCCTTTTGGTGTTTTTTTTTCCTTTTGTATTTTTAAATTTTGGGGATAAAGTTAATAGTTTTATTAAAGCATTTACATTTCAAAACTTAATCATTGGGTTTTAATAATGTGAACACAACACCAAAAACCTGTGTGTTTTATGCACACTTACATCACGTACCAATCTACGGTTTAGGGCAGCAGTTCTCTAACTTTAAACGTTCTGACCCACAATAAAAGACCTGTAACCCTGCTGCTAATAAGTCAGATAAACAAAGATATCAGAACAGTTAAAAACAGCTTGAACAACTGATACATTTCAAGTTATGTAAAAATATTAACTCTAATTTTATCTTTATGTTTAGAACTCAGGACCCTCACTTTGTGTTTTGCGACCCACCGTGAGATCCTGGTCCCTGCTTTGGGAACCACTGGTTTAAGGTCAGCTTGTAATGTTGAGAGACGTAAGGCATTTTTAAAAAATAAAAAAAAAGGTTTTCTAACACTGCGTCACCATCACTTCAAATAAAAATGAACATCACATACCTTGGAAGACATCCACATCGTGATACTCTTCTGAGCTCCAAGATAATTAAAGTCCTCTTGAGGGAAGAAAAAAAAACTATTTATATATATTTGTGCACTGAGTCCAGCAGAAAAGAGGGGGGAGGAGTGGGGGGTCTCACTAGTAAACTCTCCTCCACGAAGGAAAGACAGAGTCACTGATGCTGTAACTTTCCACCTCCGTCTGTGTAAAGGGATATTGTCGTTTTGAGGTGGTTTGAATGAAAAACAAGATTGTTGCCAAGGCTCCATACAAAAAGCTGGGGGGGTCAGAGGGAGGTGGGGGGAGTCACTTCTGCAGCCATTTTAAAAAAGGATGATTTCTGTGCTTATAGCTCTCATGGTGGGTCAACAACACAAGGCTCTTTGTATGCTTCTTGTGGAAAAAAAAAACTAAACAAAAAATAAATTAATTTTAAAAAAAAGCTTATTTTGTTGCAGCCCTGGTTGATTTAATGCCTGCTATAAATGCCACATCTCACCAATAAATATATATAAATATTCTATTTGTTTGTGTTAAGTGTCAGATAATAACAAAAGCCTCTATGCTTTGGGGCTTTTCTTTTTTTTTAATCCAATTTAGCAGCAAATGCAAAGAGTTATTAATAGTTTGCTGTCTCTGCTCCAACATTCTGTCTCCAAACTGAGCAGAGGATGACTACAGTGGTGTCACCTGCATGGCCTACAGTTTCTGTCTCTAAATCTGACAAACCCAGAGCCCCAATTTCTACATTAGTGCAAACATTTTTTTTACTTTATTGCATAACAGCAAAAAATAAAACTAAAAATAAACAACCATACCCCTCTCGTGTGACAGATAAAACTCATAAAGTGCGAATGCATAGCCTGTTTTCTAATTTAGATGTCATGTCGGATTTGGAAGCCCGCTCAGGAGAAAATGGAGATATTTGTTTACTCTATCAGACAGAGGAATTACTGCTCCTATAGCTCCAATTGGTGTCGTGTGCGTGTAGGTGTGTGTGTGTGTGTAGGGAGGGAGAGAGGGGGAGTTTGAGGCGTGCGTAAAACTTGTGTTGGGTTAGGGAGGGTATTCAGCTGTTGCTGTTGTTGTTGAGCAGAAAGTGTTTTCTTCTTTGGAAAAAAAAAAGATATCTAAATAAATCTGTAATCACACGTCAGTCTGAATAGATTTAGAGTTAGTGCTGTTTTTCCTGCTTATGTCCGTGCCGTTCCCTTTACTGGGGCTTTTGTCCAGGCCGCACAGCGACTCCGTCACCCCCTCCTCCATCTCCATGTACTCCGCTTTGTCTCCGAGCGACGAGCCGGAGGGCGAGCCTTTAAACTTCCTCAGGAAGTCCGGGAAGTAGGGGCAGCCCGGGGGCATGCTCTCCACCGCCGGCGTCTGGTCCTCGTTGTCCGTTTCCCGGTGGTAGAAGTAGTTGAAGTTGGACACGATGACCGGCACCGGCAGCGCGATGGTCAGGACGCCCGCGATGGCGCACAGGGAGCCGACGATCTTGCCCCCGACGGTGATGGGCTTCATGTCGCCGTAGCCCACCGTGGTCATGGTGACCACGGCCCACCAGAAGGCGTCGGGGATGCTCGTGAACTGCGACGTGGGCTCGTCCGCCTCGGCGAAGTACACCGCGCTGGAGAAGAGGATGACCCCGATGACCAGGAAGAAGATGAGGAGGGCCAGCTCCCTCATGCTGGCGCGCAGCGTGTGGCCCAGGATCTGCAGGCCCTTGGAGTGCCGCGACAGCTTAAAGATGCGGAACACCCGGACCAGGCGGATTATTCTCAGGATGGCGAAGCTCATGGCATGCTGCCCGTTGCCCTGGTGCTGCGCCAGGTCCGTGCCCAGGGTGATGAAGTAAGGCAGGATGGAGACGATGTCTATGGTGTTCATGATGTTTTTAAAGAACGCCGTCTTGCTCGGGCACGCGAAGAAGCGCACGATGATCTCGAAGGAGAACCAGATGATGCACACCGTCTCCACTATAAAGAAGGGGTCGTTGAAGGGCGTGAAGTTGGGGTCGGGCTGGGAGGAGTTGTTGCGCCGCGGCTGCAGGTACTCCTTCTCGTCGCGGAACTCCGGCAGCGTCTCCAGGCAGAAGATGACGATGGAGATGACTATGACGAGGACGGAGACCACCGCGATCCCCCTGGCCGGGCTCGAGCTCTCCGGGTACTCGAACAGCAGCCAGATCTGGCGCTTGAACTCGTCCTCGGGCAGAGGCTTCTCCTCCTCCTTCACGAAGCCCTCGTCCTCGCGGAACTTCAGGATGGCCTCGTCGCCCAGCTCGTAGAACTTCACCTCCTCGGAGAAGATGTCGAACGGGACGTTGACGGGTCTTTTTAGCCGCCCCCCGGACTGGTAGTAGTACAGGATCGCGTCGAAGCTCGGCCGGTTCCGGTCGAAGAAGTACTCGTTCCGCAGCGGGTCGAAGTACCTGATCCTCTTGTCCGGGTCCCCCAGCAGCGTGTCCGGGAACTGCGTGAGAGTCTTGAGCTGAGTTTCGAACTTCAGGCCGGACACGTTGATGACCACGCGCTCGCAGCAGCCGCACTCGCTGTAGACGTTCTCGTAGCCGGACTGAGGCCGCCGGTCCGTCTCCTCCTCCTCATCCATCATCATGTTGCACAGAAAGCTCGACCTTTTGCTCACTCGGCCCCCCGCCTCCTCCTCCCCTCCTTCACCTCCCCCTCCCTGCGCTCCCTCCTCCTCCTCCTCCTCCTCTTCTCCCTCCTCCTCCTCCTCCTCCTCGATCATGATCTCCTCCTCGGATCCGAGCAGCGCCAGCTCCGAGTGGCGCAGATCTCCGCCAAGTGCGCTCCGGTTGCGCCTCCAGCGTCCGACGCCGCGCTGCTTTTTGCGCTCTCTGATGGGAACTCTGTGCTGTTGCTGCTGCTGGTGCTCGGGCTCCTGCTGCTGCTGCTGCTGCTGCTGGGAGGAGGAGGAGGAGGGGCGCGAGGCGGCGCTGCTGCTGCTGATGTTCGCGGAGGAGGCGGCGCGAGACTGATGCTGGCGGTTGTTAAGGAGATGAGCGCCGGAGGAGGCGGTGGAGCCGGGCCCTCCTCCACCTCCACCTCCTCCTCCTCCTCCTCCCTCCGCACCTTCGGCCGCAGCGGCCGCGGCCGCCGCTCGCGACTGAGCGACCTGGCGCTCCCTCTCGCGCTCCCTTTCCCGCGCGCGAGCCTGGGCATACCCGTAGGGCAGGTGGCTGTTGCACCCGCCGTCCGCTCCCACCATGGCAAACTCCATTGTTTTAAAAAAATATATATAAATAGGTTTTCTTCTTGTTCTATTTTTTTTTAAGTCGATCAGCGGAGGCGCAGCGGAGGTGTGGACGCACAAGTTGCAGCTCGGCGCGCGCACCGACGGACGGACTGAGGCATCAACCGCTTCCGACCAATCAGATGGAAGAAAGTCAAAACAACAAACACACCTCAGTTAGATCCATACTGACTGGAGTCCATGTCCATCCTCCTTATGTTCGCGCCCAGCTGGGTGTTTATTTTTTTATTATTATTATTTTATTTATGACATCATTACCATAACCCCGAAATAAATAAATAATAAAAAAAAACCGAGGAGGGCCGGTGGCATATAGCCTGTTACGCAGACGCCTAGTCAAAACTTGCAGGAGCTCGGCATGATAAATCACCGAGTCAACAAGCGGCACCGGAGCAGTCTCTCCTCGGTTCCCCCGGTGCCCATCAGGTGGTTTAATCCCTCAGCGGTTTGCGCTCAGACGCGTCCTTTGATCCTCCGTGGTCAGCCGCGGTTGCCATTTTATGGGATGAGATTTTTTCTCTTTAGGAAGGATTTGTTCGCTGCTTCTCCGAAGCTCCGTTGGATCCGAATGACTTTTTTTTATTCCCCTCCTCTGTGATGCTCTCAGGAGCTGCGACAGAAAGAGAGAAGACAAAACAACACAAATAAATAACAGCCGTCAGGCGTAGAGTGGAATTTATATGGAAGAGAATACGCATATCACGCAACTTCACCAGCTTATTATTATAATACTTATGATTATTATTGATATAATTAGGCTCCATGAGAAATAAATGTAGACATTAATCATTACGCACAACATTGTCTCTGTGAAGTGCCGCTCTGACATCCACACTTACGTCTGAAAAGGGGCCAGATAAATCCTCCTCATCCTTCATAAGAAGAAATCTGTCGGAGAATGCAGCTCTCCGTCTGCGCTCACATCCTCGTCTTGAATTTGGGGTGGAAGATCAAGAATCCCTCGTCGTATCCAACGGGCGACCATGTCCACATCCACATCCAGCAGATACATCCGTGCTCTGACGCACTCTGAGGAGGGCACTTTTTTCGGGGTGCAGGCGCGTCGACGTCTCTCGTCTTAATTCAACAGGATCTATTGGCACTTGAGCCCCCGTTTCTGCGGCATCGCTCCTGGTATGCTGACAATAGTCATGGAGTAAAAAGACAGGCAAAAAAAAAGAGGAAAAAGGCGGGAGGAGGAGGGGGGTGGGGGATCAGGTGCGAGTTGGCATCAATGACAGCTCCATACGATCCAGAGCAGAAAAAGAAAAAGAAGAAAAAAAGGAGGGTGGGTAAAAGTTGAGCTTGGCACAGGCGTGGGGAGAAAGCCCCATGGTCAGGTCTGAGCATCACACATCTGTCTGTCTGCCGCTGTAGCCCTACCTTTGCTCCTGTATCCCTCCCATTATGTGTGTGTGTGTGTGTGTGTGTGTGTGTGTGTGTGTGTGTGTGTGTGTGTGTGTGTGTGTGTGTGTGTGTGTGTTGATGATGGAGAGAAAGTCGTCCCTGTACTGCAGCATGCAGGCGGTGCTCGGTCCTCCCCCAGTGGATGCAGCGCGTCACTGCGCGCCGTGCTGCAGTCTCACATCTCTGCCCTTCACCGTGACTCCAACCAGTGTCCTGTCCCAAAATAAACCTAATGCATTTGATTTTATTCGCTGATATCACTGTAAAACGCCAAAACTTACTGTTTCAAGTTTACCAATAGAACTGGTGTGACAGCCTGCACTGGTTTTATTTGGGTAAATTAAACAACAATTGGAGGTAAATTTGCCTATGTAAAATCTAAATCACATTTAAATTCATTAGTTAAATGCAAACCAAATTTTACATTAGTTTCTCAAACGAATAGCTCATTTTTAACCTTTTTTTAACTCAGATAAAATCCCAATATGTAGAATAGCAAAAAGGTAAAAATAAAAACAAAATGTGCAAATCTAATAAACCCAGTTTTATTCACAGAAAAGTCATGTGACTTGAGAAACTGTGTTGTCTTCTTTGTGCCACAGCTTGCTGTAAAAGAGTTGAGAAAAATGTAATAGAAACCACAAACCTTACATCCTCTGAGGAGGAGCAGAGCACCATCCAGGATCATCACAAACTTCAAAGGCCTGCTTCTCTGATAGTATAGGGGTGCATTAGTACCTCTATCAATACAGAACAGTTTACAGGTTTTACAACAATGCTCCCATCAAGTAAGAAGAGTAATAGTGCAGAGGTTAGAGAGGCAAGCCTTTGATCGAGAGATGTGCTTGTTCAAATCCCTTGAGCAAGGCCCTTAACCCCCCCACATCTGTTCCCCCGGACACCTTAAGCAGCCCCCTGCTCCACACATGCAGCTGTGTCAGGAAGGGCATCTGACATAGAAATAATTGGTAAATCCCTGCTCAAGTTCACTTGCTGTGGCAACCTTTTGAAAAAGGGAGCAGCCGAGAGAAAAAGAAATGTTCCCATTCAGTGAAAATTTTAGAAAAGAAGTTCCAACACATTGGACAAGAACAAGACAACATTCCCTTTAAAAAACTGCTCTCTTCAGCTGAATGTTTAGAGTTTATCGAAAGAAGATGTTTCGCAGTGAAATCATGATTCTAACTTGTTTGAGATGTATCTTTATTCCAGATTATTGTTTTGTTTCTTTTTTTGTACAGATTTTTATAGTTTAAACAATAAATAACTTTACTATGTTTCATTGTGAATTGTGTAAAGGTTAATAAATAATAAATAATCATTGCAGTTTGATTTTATTTACATTTTACACACTGTCCAAACTTTTTCAGAACTGGGATACATACTTGAAACTTTTCAAAAACTGATTGAGTCTTAAATATTACCTTGTTTGTTCAATTCAAATCTCACACACACACAGACACACACACACACACACAAGCATACAAAAAAAATTAAGTATGTAGTTTGTTTAAATATACTTAAACTTTAAAGAGGTTAGGTTAGGCAAAATATCTAAGATTTATTCTGAGTAAATGTTAATGAGTTTTTATACTAATTTGTTTATTTATTATTGACTAAAAAATTGTATTTATTCAAAAGAAGTACAAAAAATACAAATTTAAATTAGTTTTCATGAATTTGTTCACATTTCTACCAAAATAACTGTGTAACAAGAAGCAGACGAGTGTGTTTATGTTCCAGTGAAGAGAAAAATGCTGACATGGTGTAAGGCTATACATCTAAAAATGTTTTCAATTTAATGTTTTATCATGTTATGTATTTTCATAAACCACTTTGGAAACTTATTTTCTTTCTGTTGGACACTGAAGATGACTTTTATAAACAAAGAGAGATCACCGATATGAATAATAATGGTTTATGTTGCAATGCATAACCATTATTCTTGTTTGAATTTAAATGAAAACATTTAAGGTTGCAGTTGTTACTGAAAATAGTTAATGTGGTTTAAACTTGTAAATCTAATTACCTGGTTTAAAATGTAAAAAATCTACATAATTAATATTTACCACTGTTTGTGTTCAGCAGGCCCCCATAAAAGTTTGTGTTTTGTTTGTTTTGTTTTTAAAGTGGCTGATGTGTGTCTCAGATCTTCATTTCGTCCACCACACCTTGCACAGTTCATTTAAAAATGTGCTCACTCAAATAACGTAACTTTCTTTGGGTGGATGTGGGTGTCTTTTTGTTAAACCCATACAGTTTGAGTGAAGGTTTGTGGTGATGCGTCTGCACAATAAAGAGAATGAAGGGGAGAAAATGTCCTTTGCGTTGATCTTTGCTTTCATGAAACCTTTCAAGCATTTTCCTCGAGGCTTAAAGTAAAGGTTAGCGCTGCGTTTTAAGCATTTAAAAATCTTTGCATACATTTGCATTTCCCCTCTGAGTAAACACCATTAATGCCCACTGTTTCTGCCTCCCTCTGCTGTAAGATTAAAGGAGGACTCTGAGGGGACTAGCACCTGTTTAGGAAGTGAAATTACTTCTACATTTGTCAGTTATGAGCTCAACATTCTGATCTATGAAAACGTTATGTTTTAAAGGACACCAGTGCTCCTTGTAAAAATGCATGGATTCAGTGCAGGTGTCAGACAAATGTCACTGTTAAAATAACCAATTCAAGTCATTTTCTGTGTAAAAAAAATCAAAAAAAATATAATTGTATAATTTTGTTATGTAGAGGCTGAAAACTGCAAATGAAACTAAAGTTTTGGGATTATTATTAAGATTATTCAAGGCCACAGTGTCCCTGAGAAGCATAGGAGTCAGAATCTCTGGTGTCTTACTAAGACAATAACTACATGTAATGTTGTTTGTTCAATCACATAAAGACTAAACTATTTGTTAAAAGTCTTTTATCATGATCCAAATGTCTGATATCTTGGCCAAAACAATGTAAATTTAGTCCTAAAATAATTGAAAGTAGACCAAGGGATTTTGAAAAAAAAAAAAAAACAGCAAAAGTTAATAATAAAAAACTAGAAGCAGAGTTGAAAATGACAAATGATTCATTCTGACTGTTTCATCCACACAGGTTGACATGAGACACGTAAAATGATGTTTAACAAATGGGACAATATTTAAAATGATTTTAATCAATATGCCTTTGTGTTTACAAGGGATCAGTCAAAGGTTTTTTTCCTTTTTCTTTTAGCTGGTTTTTCATTTCTTCTCTCTCCAGTCCTTGTATTTGACCATGACAGCCTATAGTACAGTGTGTGTGTTTCAAACATAGGGAACACAAACAAGCAGAGGACAAAAGAAAACACATCAAGCCTAAAAAGCTAGAAGGTGAACAGCATTGGAAAGTCCTTTTTGTTGATGCTAAAATACAGAATCTCTCCCTTAGATTTTTTTTTTGTATTTTTCATAGATTTCTTCAAATAAAAATAAAAAAAACTGTGTCCTTGTGATAGGCTGCTAATAAAAAACACTAAAACTCCCATTTAAAATAAGTTCTTTGCAAAGTTAATTGCATGGACACAAAACAAGTTTAATTCTTGAACTTGAGAACTTTTTATGCAGTGAATGCATAATTGGTCAAATAATAAGTGGCTTAAAAAAACATAATTTTGAAAAAGGTCAGGGACTGAACTGAAAACAAACACTAAAAAAAAAGCAGCCAAAGTCCCAAAAAAAAAAACTTTGAAAATCTTCCAAGAGCCTGGAGAAATAACGCACAAACAAGTTTACGAGAAATTACATTTTAACAAATGGTGATCTAAAACTTTTGCACATCAATGTAACTCCTTTGGCAAACAAAAAAAATGAAGGCTGTGGTACAACAGTTTCTTTGAATTAAAAAAAAAAAATTTATCAGACAGAAAAACAGACGTGCAATAAAGTTGATTGAGAATCACAATGAAGACTGTAACTCACCTGACAGGTGAACAAATGACAACACTCAGCTTTTAATTAGTCAAACAATGTTCTAGTATTGAAAAAGCAATGAAGAATGTCTTTTCTTTCTGATAAATGAGTGTTGAAAACTAGTACTGACAGGTGGACATAATGACTATCATTAATGTAGCCACATTAGTGCTTTTCAAGGTTCAAGGTTTGTGCTGATGGTAAAGCATTACAACAGAAGATCCTCAGAAACAGAATATGATCCCATAGTTAGATTAATATTTTAGCTTAAAAAATGACTGTAACCATCAGATTAAAAGCTTTGCAACCCCAGATCTGAAAAGGTTGTGACATACCGTACATGGAAAATATAAATAAAAACAAAGTACAATGCTTTAAGCTCATAAACCCACATTTTATTTACAATGAAACATATCAAATGTTAAAACTAAGAAACTTTACGATTTTTAGGATAAATAAGGTGAGACAGGATCATGTTTTCAACCGTGAAACATTCCCTCTGCTTTTAATACCAGAAGAGGGGAAACATAAACAACTGTTTCATTCATCAACAATGCAGATCCAGATGTGTAAGCTGCCCATTGACCTTTGTACAGTTAAAAATATGCATGCATAAAATTGGGCACCACATGCTCAAATAGGTTCATCTGCTTTTCTATTGCACAGACCTGCTGTTATTAAATAATTTTTTTCAACAGTGTAGGGGCAGCATGGTGAGTCAAACATTGTTTAACAAAACAAAAAGTAGACATGAAACTATTTAGACTACAATGCATCGCAACTGTAAAAAAGTAAATTCCATCGGTAATAATGCACCCCCATACCATCAGAGAGGGAGGCTTTTGATTGTGCTAATTACAGGCTGGCTGGTTCGTCTCCCCTTCAGTTTGGAGCATGGGCGCAGTTAGCACTGGGGACGGGGGGGACACGTCCCCCCCAGTTTTATAGTGACCCTGATCCGTCCCCACAACTTTTCCTACATAGGACGAGAGAAATCTCTCATCACAAACTGATGATTACCTTTCTGTAGTTCGCTGACGCTCCCACAGAGGAGCAACAGCAGCGCAGGCAGCCCGCTCCCCCCTCCCTTCCCTTTTCTCAGGCTGTGACACACAGAGCGGAGCTGCAGC